>APFE030909931.1:9172-31733 GCA_000404065.3 Pinus taeda | reverse complement strand
CAAGGGAACCCACAGGTATATCACCTCATCCACACTCTCTCATAAGTACGAATGTGATTAAGTCTATAGGAGTATGCAAAAAGTAGGTTTTATATGCGAAGGTGGCCACTTAACTTGGCCACCCTCAACCCGATAATAAAAAGTTAAAGTGCTAGTCAACTGGACACGTGGCAAGGTCACATCAAAAGGAATGAATCAGAAATGTGGTCAAGTTACATTGAATAGGAGTGGGTGATGATTATGAGGAAGGTTTGCATGATAAATAATAGTGGGACCAATGTTCCAAAAGGAGAAATACATACTTAGCCAGCCAACACTTCGCTCAATGAAATCGACGATAAGTAGAAATATTCCCTAACTCTCATGCAAGATATTGTTCATTTCACGATTTTGCGAGCTGGGACCACCTAGAGGAGCCATTGAAGGGAAAATATAGTCTCATCCATCCTATAGTGAGCACCTATAGGAAACATAGGAAAACTACAGGAAATAGTGAGGAAAGCTAGTCTCGGTATCCTATAGTGAGAACCTACTGGAAAACTACATGAAAAAATGAGAATTGTCAAAAATGATGTGAAGGGGTGCATAGGGCCCAACTATTCAACCAAGGCATTGCAGTGAAAGGTAGGGTTCATTTCCTCTATTATTTCATTTGTAAAGAGAAAAAGAGAATAAATTGTTATTTATTTTAGTGATTACAGTGTGCATAGAGATAGGTAGAATTGTGTGGAGGATTGTGTAGAGTAAAGCAAGAATTGTATTCATCACCCCCCTAAACTCTAAACCCTCATCATCTGGGAAAGCTCTTAAGCTATAGCAACCAAAACTTCATATAATCAGATTGACAAAGAGAGAAGACGACAAGGGGTTTCAACAGAAGGGAACCCATCAGAACAACTAGAATACATCAACATCCTCAGCTGGTAGAAATCTTTACAAGGCATCAATGGTTGGGATTCTTCGAGCTAATTAGGGGATATCATGATGATATAGCTAGGGAATTTGTAATTTCACTCATACCTTTAGCTAGATTCAGTGCCACAACTGTATTGAGGGGATTGTTAGTAACAATTATCCCTGAAAGCATTAGTAGGATCACTACACTTCCTCTAGGTTTACAATGGAGAAAAGAGGATAAAGCTAGCAACACTCTAGCCATGAAGAATTTTTTCTTGGAAGGAGAGGAACTAATTGAGGAAAAAAATGGGATTATAAGGGGGAGCATTCCATATCCTTTGGATGAAGTAAGCTATCACATTCTCACGTATATTTCTTGTGAGAGCAGGCTCAGTATAGTCTATGGTTACCAGTTTAGAATCCTCAATGAGCTGAAATTTTGAGAAGAGTTACCTCCTCATAGAAGACTTAGTTTGCCCTACGTTTTGTTGCAATCAATAATAGACATGAGCATCAAAGTACAAGAAGGGAAGCATCAGCAGCTGCCACATCATGGACTGATCAAGCTCATACTAGAAGATTCCCTAAGAAACTTAAAAATCCCTATTATGTGGTCAACATTTGTAGATGTGAACAGAGAAGATGTAATTCAAGCCATTGAGTATGAAAGAGACCCTACTTCTAGTGGTGAAGAAGACGAGGAAGAGCGTGAAGAAGAGGAAGAAGAGTCTGAAGAAGAGTAAGAAGAGAATGAAGAAGAGGAAGAGGAGCTTGAAGAAGAGGAGCATGGAGAAGAAGAAGAAGAACCAAAGGAAGAAGAGGAGACAAAAATAAATGAGACAGAGGATGAAAAGGACAGTAGGGAAGAATGAGAAAAGGATTGATCAAGTCCTGAAATACATAGCAAGGAAGGAGAGGAAACCCCAAGAGAGTCTCCTGACCCCACAGAGAAGGAGGCAGTTTTTGCCTTGACTGCTCTAAGTACACCTATAAAATCAACAAGAAATAGGTAGAGGCAGACTCCCCTATACTTCAGAACAAGGGAGAGTGTTGAAAATAGCAAAAATAAATGATAAAAATAGAGTCCAAAAATTCCATTTTAATTTTTCCTTGAATTAAATTGAGAATTAAAATCTAATTATATTCTCATAACAACTTGTAATAGTTAACTAGAGTGCGTTGACTTAGTTAACTTAGGAATTTCGAGTTGGAAGTCATTCTGAAATCATGTATATGTTCTCCCTATATTATAGGGGTCCAAGATGAGTTAAGTTTGAGTTGTAATTATTTAACTTAGTTTACTGAGTTAAGTCCAATTAAATTAGTTCCAAACTATTTGAGGAACTAATAGTGAGTTAACAATCAGTGGGTGCACTAATGCATTAACTAGTGCTACTCTAGTTAACTGAAGATTCCCTCATGAGAAACTCAGGCATGTCGATTATGAGAAAGAACCAGTTGAGACTAGAGTGCAGGGACAGTGTAGTATTTTTTGTATAATTTTATGAGTTGTACAGATGGTGCATGCAATCAGTAACTAATCCTTGAAGGGATTGTGCAGTTCTGGATGCACTGATTTCCCTTTAAGATGGAATAATCAGGAACATAGGAATTGTGCAAGGAAATTGGGACTTGGAGAGCTGGAGAATTGGATAAGTGTTGGCCAAGAGTTTTCTTGTGAGTTGGAGATTGATTTTACTGAGTGTTGGGATTGTTCTTGTGAGAACAAGAATTGTAATATCATCTTGGATTTATGATTTAATGCAATACAGATAGTGGGGTTTTCAACAATGGATTTCCCCAGATATTTATTGTATTATGTGTCATTGATGTTCTTCCTCTTGTCGATTATTGTTTTTCCTGATATTTATGTGCTTCCGTTGTAAAGTATAGAAGTAGATTCTTGTCTTTTGTTTTAGTAGATTAGATGAGCTTGTGAATCTACACAAAAATCTACATGGTATCAGAATCTACGCATTCTATGTGGAAAGCATTAAAGGACCTTTTCCAGAATAGCAGTGACCAAAGGAAGTTGGCACTAAAAGATAAACTTCAAAAAATCAAGATGGAGGCAGACGACTCAATTCCAAATCAGTTGACCAAATTCACTCAATGTCGTGATGAACTTGGAAGTGTTGGAATCACGGTTACTGAGGATGATATAGTCAGTATTTCTCTTCTTGGACTCCCAAATATTTGGCATAGTTATCAGGAATCTATCAATGGTCAGGAGAAGCTTTCAAATTTGGAACGACTATTGTCGTATTCGATGCAGGATGAGATCAAGAGGAACACCAGAGATGGGACCTTGTCCAAGGAAGTGGAAGAGGATTTTTCCTTAGTGAGTAAGGCAAAGAAGTCCAAGGGAAAGATGTCCCAAGGCGAGGAGGGAAAAAAATAAGAAGGAATTGATGAAACTCAAGTTTTTTCACTATCATGAGCACAGGAAATATGCCAAGAAATTCCCAAAGTAGAAAGCAAGCAAGGAGGAGTTGATAGTAGCGGCAGCAGGTGAAGCTCTAGCTTCAGAATTCAAACTTGATTTCACTCTCATTTCATGCATGGCCGACATTTCCATGGAAGGCATGTGGTATCTTGACAGCAGTGCCTCATTCCATATGACGGGGAATAGAGATATCTTTAGTGATTTTGAGGATAAATACTTCAAGTAGAGCATATATTTTTGAGATGACGAGAAGTATAGAGCTACCAGGATCAATAGAGCTACTGGGATTAGTACAGTTACTTTTCAGAGGGAGTTTGGCTCCCCTCTTAGGATCACAGATGTGATGTATGTTCCAGGACTAAAGAGGAATCTTGTTTCAGTCGCAGTATAGGAAGACCGTGGATATGATGTGGTTTTCAGTAAGGGAAATTTTTTCCTTAGACACATCACCACGAGACATGTGAAACAGATCGGTGCATGAGTCAAGAACGTGTATGGTCTTGAGGTTCAAGATGCATGAAAAGCCTTGAGGAGAAAGGAAAAGGTTAGAGACTTGGTGGTTGAGAGGGAGAGTAAATTACCTCTCAACATGCAACCCTAGAAGAAGCCTCTAAAGCAACTTCAAGAAGTTGTGGAGTAGTCACAACTAGGGAAGCTGAGGGGAGATCGAGTGGAGAGTTCCAATCAAGTAGAGAAGAAGTAGTCTTAGAAACAGTCTCAAACAATTGTGGAGTAGCCACAATTGGAGAAGCCAAGAGGAGACGGAGTGGAGCAATCCACTCATGTAGAGACCTCCAGGAGGGGGAAATTTTGAGCCAGGTGGGTAGAGGGGTCACATGCAGCCATACCTCCAGGTGTGAGGTGGGGTGATATGAAGTAATAGTCCCAAGAGGGCTGAAATTGGGCAGGGTCCATTGAGTGGTTTTATCTCATGGATTTTACCTTGTTATGAGAGCCCAAAGTACATAGCAGCGGGAGGAATTAGTGGGATTGATGCAGTCAGAGATCAGAGTGATAGAGGCAAGAGCAGTCAGATACTGAAGAGCATAGAGAGGGTTGACAACAGTGAAGAAAGGCAAAGTCAATAGAAGTGCAATTTTTTCAGTCGACAGAGGCAATATCAGTCAGAGACTTTGATGACAAAGGAATCATTTTGATTCAGGTTGGATGTTTTTTTTTTCTGGAGTTGCTAGAGCAACAACACTCAAGAGAAGTGTTACATGCAAAACATTCCAAAGGTTTAGGATCGGGATCGAGTTGATTTCCTTTCTTGTTGAGAGGGAGTGTTAAAAATAGCAACAAGAAATGATAAAAATAGAATCCAGAAATTCTAGTTTAATTTGTCCTTGAATTAAACTAAGAATTAAAATCAAATTATATTCTCATAGCAACTTGTAATAGTTAACTAGAGTGAGTTGACTTAATTAAATTAGGAATTTCGAGTTGGAAGTCTTTCTAAGGTCACATATATGTTCTCCCTATATTATAGGGGTCCAGGATGAGTTAAGTATGAGTTGTAATGAGTTAACTCAATTTACTAAGTTAAGTCCAGTTAAATTAGTTCCAAATTGTTTGAGTAACTAATACTGAGTTAACAGTCAATTAGTGCACTAATGCATTAACTAGTGCTACTCCAGATAACTAAAGATTCCCTCATCAGAAACTCATGCATGTCGATTTTGAGAAATACCCAGTTGAGACTAGAGTGCGGGGACAATGTACTATTTATTGTATAATTTTCTGAGTTGTACAAATGGTGCATGCAATCAGGAACTGAATCTTGAAGGGATTGCAGGGTTTTGGATGCACTGATTTCCCTTTAAGATGGGCTAATTAGCCATAGGAATTGCGCAAGGAAATAGGGACTTGGAGAGCTAGAGAATTGGATAAGTGTTGGACAAGAGTTTTCTTGCGAGTTGGAGATTGATTTTACTGAGTGTTGGGATTGTTTATGTGAGAAGAAGCATTGTAATATCATCTTGGATTTATGATTTAGTGCAATACAGATAGTGGGGTATTGAGCAGTGAATTTCCCCGGATATTTATTGTGTTATGTGCCATTGATGTTATTCCTCTTGTTGATTATTATTTTTCTCAATCTTTATGTGCTTCAGCCGTAAATAGTAAAAGTAGATCCTTGTCTCTTGTTTTAGTATATTACATGAGCTTGTGAATCTACAGGAAAATATACAAAGAGAACCAGGATAAAACAAGGGAGACCTCAAACACCTACAAAGACTCCTATAATCATTGAGGACTCACCAAGAGAACAAGAAAATTTAGTCCTTCTAGGAATGTGAGGTGAAGAGGGCACATCAAAATAGGATTCCCCAAGGTCACCAATCACCTATGTTAGGAGGAGTGTCACCAGGTCAACCTCAGCAAAACAAATTAAAGAACCTTTGACCCCTTTTAAAAAAGGGAAAGACATCCTGTTACACAGTAAAATGTCACTGCCATTATGTCAGTCTCCCTACTGTGTTGTGAAACCACATTCACCTATACTCATGCTCCTCAAACTGACTAAAAAACCCTCTTTGCCTAAGTCAAATGAATCATCGTGTCTGTTAATCAAATAACCGCGCTGACAGGCGGATGCCAATGTATCTGATGCGCTGCCAGCGCGGAAGCACACGTCTTTTCCGCGCTGGTCCCATTTTACGAACAACGCACCCTCCGTTTGTCCTGTTGAGCGCTGACCCGACCTCCTCTATAGTTGGTCTGCGATGTCAGCGTGCCAGCTCAGTGTCTCACCCGCACTGATCCTGTTTGGGCGAATTTGTTCGAACAACCAACCTTCCAGATCCCTCCAGACTTGGTTGTTAGCATTATTGAGGTCGCCATCCTTTCTCTGGCATGTCTGTTCGACTGACCATCCACTTATCTTGGGGGAAAGCTCATCCTTTACCTATTCATGGGAGACTCCTTCTCCTTTATAAGCCTCCTCCATTGCCCATGAGCAGCTAGTTTGGAACATATAGACTTTGTTTAAGGAATTCTTAGTGCATTAGTGCTGCTCTTTGTAGGCATTTGGTGTGTTGTGTGAGGATTTCTTTGAGCTTGAGGAAGGTCATGAGCTTGTTGCCTTGTATGTGAGAGAGAGACCTCTTTGACTTGGGAGATTTGCTTCAAAGGTGAATGCTTCGAAGACATGCTGGCTGGACCCTCTAGAGAAGGACTCAGCGTCAGGACTTCGGTTGTACCTTACTCTACTTTCTGATTAATAAAGATAGATGACTACTCTTATGGTTCCATTTCCATTTGTCCAATGAATGATAGATGTAAATTGTATCCTTCCTGATTGATACATAGTTGTTGTTAGTAGATTTTATGCTCTTGTTTGCTCTCTTTTGCTTGTGCAGGTGTTCGTCCGCGAGGATAGCGGAGAATTGTGATCAGCTGGAGCGAAAGAGCGAGAGGATCATCTCTTCGAAAAACATAGCGTTGGAATCCAAGTAGGTTTCTCTTACCCACTTGTTAATTACAACTAGGAACCTGCAGTGTAGCATTGTTTGATTGTTTCTAGACCCCCTTTGGGCTAGTAGGGATCGCCTCTATCCGTAGAGGGGATTTACCTCTCCAACAGGAAGAGATAGACACAACATTCTTGTCTTCACCTGGCAAGAAAGAATGGGAGGATTGGGTAATCGTTTGGCATCTGATGCTCTATGAGGATGTGTAGGGCATCCAAGACAAGAGTAGGCAAGAGGAGCGGTATTCTTTGAGGCTTGGGAACCCAAGACAAGAATTTTCCTAGAAGGTCATACTCAGGGAACACCTGGGTGGGTATGTACCTCTAGAGACAATGACTAAGGTGTTTATAAGCCATTGGCCTCTCCAACATTGTGCTCTGATCTTATGAGAGATAAAGCTGTTAGTCAAGGCCTTGCTATGAACAATGTTGGATAATATGATGCTATAACAGATGGGTTGCCAATTCGGTTTCTCTTATGTGAATTATTCAAGATTGAAAAATAGCCAAACACCTTGTAATGATTTAATGAAACTCCTAGTTAAGAGGGGTTGAAAGAAAGTGTAACTAGGTTCGGTCCTTCATAAATTATTTTTGATATTTTTATTTTATCAAGAAAATAAATAAATAAATAAATATATATATAATATTATATTTATCATTGAGTTTCTTGCTCATTGAAATAGGACTAGCACATGTTAAAGTGTTATATAGAGTCAAAAGAAAATGTTGAAGACCTTAAGGGCATGTTACACGAGGTATATTTATGTATTAGATTCAAATATATTCCTACCCTCGTGCCTTCGTTCGGGTCGTGCGCCCATTCAGACCCCAAATTTCCTTCGGGTGGGCGGAGTCATCGCGTGCCGTGCCGTGTGTGGGTGCCCGGGCACACGTGGCTGTGCCAAAAATGCTAAGTCGTGACCGCCCATGTGCCTTCTTTGTTCGGGTCACGCACCCATGGAAACCCCAAATTTCGCTTGGGCGATTCGGGTCGGCTCGCCCAGGGTAGGTCGGGTCGTGCCGTGCCGTGTGTGGGTGCGCCGGTACACGTGGCCGTGTCAAAAATTCTAAGTTGTCATCGCCCGTGTGATTTCTGCACGTTCGTGCGGCCCGTTTTCTCGACGCTCCCTCGGGCCTTCGTTCGGGTCGTGCACCCATCGAAAGCCCAAATTTCGTTCGGGCCATGCACACATGGAAATCCCAAATTTTGTTCGGGTGGGTCGGGTCATGTCGTGTGTGGGCGCCCGCGCAAACGCGTTCGGGCGAGTCGGGTCGGGTCGTGCCGTGCCGTGAGTGGGTGCTCGGGAACATGTGCCCATGCAAAAAATGTTAAGGCGTGACCGCCCGTGTGCCTTCTGCATGTTCGCGCGACCCGTTTGCCCGACGCTCCCTCATGCCTTCATTCGGGTCGTGCACCCATAGAAACCCCAAATTTCGTTCGGGCGGGTTGGGTCATGCCGTGCATGGGTGCTCGGGAAGACGTGGCAATGCCAAAAATTCTAAGTGATAACCCCCCGTGTGCCTTATACACGTTCGTGCGGCTCGTTTGCCCGACGCTCCCTTTTGCCTTCGTTCGGGTCGCGCACCCATGGAAACCCTGAATTCGTTTGGGCTGTGCATACGAGGAAACCCCAAATTTTGTTCGGGTCAGGTCGTGTCGTGTCCTGTGTGGGTGCCCATGCAAACACGTTCGGGTGGGTTGGGTCGGCTCGCCCAAGGTCGTCCGGGTCGTGTGTGGGTGCCCGGGCACACGTGGCCGTGCCAAAAACGCTAAGTCGTGACCGCCCGTGTGTCTTCTGCAAGTTCGTGCAGCCCGTTTTCCGGACGCTCCCCCGTGCCTCCATTTGGGTCAGGCGCCCACAGAAACCCCAAAATTTCGTTCGGGTCGTGCACCCATGGAAACCCCAAATTTCGTTTGGGCGGGTTGGGACGTGTCGTGTGTGGGTGCCCGTGCAAACGAATTGGGGCTGGTCGGGTCGAGTCGTGTCGTGTGACGGCACCCAGGGCACACGTTGCAGTATAAAAAATGCAAAGTTGTGACAGGGGGTGGGCTATATGCACGATTGTGTTGCCTGTTCGCCCGAATCTCCCTTGTGCCTTGGTTTTGGTCGTGTGTTGGAGCCCATGTAAACTCGTTCGAGCGGGTCGTTTGCCGTGTAAACACTCGTTCGGGCGGGTCATTTGCCATGTAAACTCGTTTGGTAAGGTTGTTTGCCATGCAAACTCGTTCAGGCGGGTCATTTGAGGGCGCCTGTGTAAACTCGTTCGGGCGGGTCGGGCGAGGGCGTCGGTGTAAACTCATTTGGGCGGGTCGTGCGGGATTGTCCGTGCAAACTCGTTCGGGTGGGTCATTCGGGAGAGGGCGTCCATGCAAACTCGTTCAGGCGGGTCGTTCAGGAGAGGGCGTCCGTGCAAACTCGTTTGGGCGGGTTGGGCGAGGGCGTCCGTGCAAACTCGTTTGGGCGAGGGCGTCCGTGCAAACTCGTTCGGGCGAGGGCATTCGTGCAAACTCGTTCGGGCGAGGGCGTCTGTGCAAACTCGTTTGGGCGTGTCACGCCCCCAATCTTTTTTTTCTTAATTGGGCGGGTGTGGCACCACCGTGCACATTCTTTTTTCAATATTCATGCACATGGACTACGCCTTTCACATAAACATACTTAGTTTATTTTTATCAACCAAGTAAAAGCTTTGATTCTTTACACTTAACACATTCATTAACCGATATGCAATTAAACCGAGAATATAACAATTGCACACAAGTGTAAAGGGAGGGGCAACTCCCGAACAAGTTTGCCCGATAATAATATATTATGAGATTTTTCAATAATACATCATACAAGTGTGCCTGGCGTAACCCCAAGGCCAACACTTAGAATTATTTACAACCAGGCAAGATAGCCTTTAAACAATGTACCAACCTCCCTTGGTAGGAGCGTGCTCACCCGAGCCACTAGAACTCCTACAACTCGGCCCTGCACATAAACTGCCTTAACCAAAACACCATCATCCACAATCAGCCCTTCGGTAAAACTCGCACTTCTCTTGGTGCGCATGAGAAGTGCGCACTTTTTCTGCGCCCTTTCACCTTGCTCGAATGAGGAGATCGAATGCTTGATGATTGATTAAATGAACCTTGCGTCAAATACATATATATACGCATGCTTGCCTTTGGCAAAGGGGTGTCAAGCCATTAGGCCGACCCCATAAAATATGTTTACAAGCCCCCACCTTGTTTCATTCGCACGTTGGCCTTTGCTCATGGCAAAGTCCTCAACGTGATGGTATAAGGTCTTGGCCCCCTTTTCCATTTTCGCACTAAGTGTCCAAACATCGCACCTTATGTCGCATTGCTGCCGCCTTCGTCGCATGGACAGGTCGCCCACCCGGGTCGCCCGCCCATCGTGCACGGGTCGCCCGCCGGGCGCCCGCCCACCATTCCACTGTGCCCGCATGCATCCGCCACTATTGCAAGCACGCCTGCCTGTGCTCATTGGTTCATCGCTCCGCCGGGTGATTCACCCGCACCGCAGACCCGTCCGTTGTTCATCGTGCACGGGTCGCCCACCCGTTGTGAACGGGTCGTTCATGGGTCGCCCGCCCGGGTTGCCCACCCATCGTGCACGAGTCACCCACTGGGGCGTTTGTCCACTCTTGCTGTTGTTATAACCGCTCGTCCGCGCTCATAACCTTTTCGTGTGATCGCACCCGGTGTTGAACGCATCTGTCCATCGTGCACGGGTCGCCCGCCCGTCGTGCATGGGTCGCCTATGCCCAACAATACTTCATGCGCCCGGTGTTGGAACGTGTCTTCCCATCGTGCACGGGTCGCCCCCCCGTCGTGCGGGGCGCTCGCCCACCGTCGTGCACCTGCCCGATTTTCTAGGGCGTTACACTCTCCTCCACCCGAAAACGTTGTCGTCCCGACAACATACCATCTCGGTAGTTTTCTACCAAGACTGGCATCGACCATGATGTAGACTCCTCCATATAAGGCAAACATCACTGCAACATATACAAGTCCTGTCTTCATCAAGTCTTCTCCTTGTGCCAACTGCCCATGTGTATCATCAAGTGTTACACACCCTGGTCATGTGTCAACACTCATCTCTACGATCCCATGCTCAGGTCCATGGAAACCCCATCTTTCTGCCACATGTCGGGATCATCATACCTGCTCAAACATGTTTAGGGCTCACTGCCTTGAGCAGCCAACAATGAGCCCAATCTTCTATGTTAGCTAAGAAGATGTGAAGGGAGATAAGCCGGGAGGCTCTCCCCTACTAATCAGCTCGATCCATCTATTAGTATCCTCAACCTCCATTCATTGTAGATATGCTTCCCGATCTTCCCTCTGGATGTTCGGCCTCACATATACCTCGTCCTCATCATCATCGTCCTCTACTAGCTCTAGCCTTCTTGATAAGTCCAAGATGCTATCTGAAAGTGATCGGATGACTAATGACTATTCCGCAAGCTTTGCCTCAACAGTAGACAACCGCTTGTTCGCCTTCTCCTTATCTTCCATCTGCATTCCTCCTAACTTATGATTAGGTTTTGTTACACCAATGGTTGGAATACCAATGGGCACATCCTCCTTTCCATCATAAATGAAGAGTTTCCTCAGATGTGGTACAACCATAGCCTCAAACTGTTTCATGAACTCCATCCCCAATACTGCCTCATAGTCATCAATCTGCACTATGGTGAAGTCCACTTTTCCGGTCCATTCACCAAGTGTGGTGTCTACTTTTTCAGCTATACCAAGGATTGCCATAGGAGGAGAATTTATGGTCTTCATCTGTGCCTTCACCGGTACAAATTTCAGCCCAAGTCTCCTTGCGGTATCTTCACTCATGAAGTTGTGTGAAGCCCCACTATCGACCATAGTGAGTACCTCAGCATCACCAATCTTCATCTGAACATACTCCAACCTGTTTCTTTCCGGATCCCTTCTAGAGGTCACTTCCATAGTAGCAGAGGCTCTAAGGATCTGCATCATCCCTACAGAAGCATTTTCATCCTCATCAGATTGTGCAGCAGTGGCCACCTTTGGTTTAGAAGGGAAATTCTTAACCACATGTGGTCCTGCACATAGCCAACATTTCAAAGGCTTCTTCTCCTTCGAGTTATCATCCGACTTCGAAGCATCATCCTTCTTCTTTTCTTTTGGTTTATCGGACTTCTTTTTCTCATTAGAAGTCTCATCATAGTGATCCACTAATCTGTCGACCGCAGCGAAGGCCTCTTCAAGCATTCTAATCTTCTGTCTCTTCACCTCATTACGGGCCCAAGGCTTCAATCCAATAATAAAATTGAAAACTTTGTCCCTCTCGGCCATGTCGGGAAGTTCAAGAGCTGCGCTTGAAAACTCTCGTTGATATGCTTGTAAGCTTCCAGTTTGTTTGATGAACTTGATTTTCGTCCTTGCTTCCCATGTTTCATCCTGAGGACTGAAAGGGGACTGCAAATCTTTCTTCATATCCTCCCACGAAGTGATGTCATCAACATTACCATTGATAATCTGATCCACCCTCCTTCGCCACCACATCTTGGCATCATTTGTCAGGAATTGAGTGGCCACCTTAACTTGTGCCTCCCCCTCAGGTAGACCTAACCGTTCCAGGTACTGCTCCATGTCCCATAGGAAGTTGCCAAGAACCTTTGCGCTCCTTGTACCATCATAAGATTCTGGCTCCTTGACCTTTACATGAGGCACTCCTCCACCTGAGTTGTGTCTCACGGCTCTTTTCAATACCGCAATCTCGTCTTTGGCTTCATCAAGAGCTTTGCTTGTTTTGTCAAGAGTTCCTTTCAAGTTCACAATCTCTGCAAGACCCTGATCCCTTGATTCTTCGACCTCTTTGACCCTTCCTTCAAGTTGTGTACACAAGAAATCAATGTACTCATACTGTGTCTTGAGCTCATCATGCTGTGTATGGAGTTCTTCAAGCTCTTCTTTGACCTTTGATATGGTCTCTCGCTCCTTAGTAAGCGAGTCCACATCTTGGTTCCAAGAATTCTCCAAAGTCTCCATCCTTTCAATTACCCTTCCCATGAACTCAAGAGTAGTATCTTTCACTGCGTCCTTCATCATATGACTCGACCCAGCTTGAGAGTTAGCCGCCATCTTCTTGCTTTTCTGCGACCTAGTGTCAACCATTCACTGTCTTCCCCAAATCACCTGCAAGAATCTTGTCGACCATCACGAGCAACCCTTCTCACCAGCTCTAGACCGAGCTCTGATACCACCTGTCACGCCCCCAATCTTTCTTTTCTTAATTGCGCGGGTACGGCACCACCGTGCACGTTCTTTTTTCAATATTCATGCACATGGACTACGCCTTTCACATAAACATACTTAGTTTATTTTTATCAACCAAGTAAAAGCTTTAATTATTTACACTTAACACATTCATTAACCGATATGCAATTAGACCGAGAATATAACAATTGCACACAAGTGTAAAGGGAGGGGCAACTCTCGAACAAGTTCGCCCGATAATAATATATTATGAGATTTTTCAATAATACATCATACAAGTGTGCCTGGCGTAACCCCAAGGCCAACACTTAGAATTATTTACAACCAGGCAAGACAACCTTTAAACAATGTACCAACCTCCCTTGGTAGGAGCGTGCTCACCCGAGCCAGTAGAACTCCTCCAACTCGGCCCTGCACATAAACTGCCTTAACCAAAACACCGTCGTCCACAATCAGCCCTTCGATAAAACTCGCACTTCTCTTGGTGCACATGAGAAGTGCGCACTTTTGCTGCACCCTTTCACCTTGCTCGAATGAGGAGATCGAATGCTTGATGATTGATCAAATGAGCCTTGCGTCCACACATATATATACGCATGCTTGCCTTTGGCGAAGGGGTGTCAAGCCATTAGGCCGACCCCATAAAATATGTTTACAAGCCCTCGCCTTATTTCATTCGCACGTCGGTTTTTGCTCATGCAAAATTCCTCAACGTGGTGGTATAAGGTCTCAGCCCCCTTTTCCATTTTCGCACTAAGTGTCCAAATGTCGCACCTTATGTCGCATTGTTGCCGCCTTCGTCGCATGGACGGGTCGCCCACCCGGGTCGCGCGCCCATTGTGCACGGGTCGCCCGCCGGGCGCCCGCCCACCATTCCGCCGTGCCTGCACGCATCCGCCGCTGTTGCAAGCACGCCTACCCGCGCTCATCGGTTCGTCGCTCCGCCGGGTGATTCACCCGCACTGCAGACCCGTCCGCTGTTCATCGTGCACAGGTCACCCGCCCGGGTCGCCCACCCATCGTGCACGGGTCGTTCATGGGTCGCCCGCCTGGGTTGCCCGCCCGTCGTGCACGGGTCGCCCGCCAGGGTGTTTTTCCACTCTTACTGTTGTTATAACCGCTCCTCCGCGCTCATAACCTTTTCGTGTGACCGCGCCTGGTGTTGAACGCGTCTGTCCATCGTGCACGGGTCGCCCGACCGTCGTGCACGGGTCGCCCGCCCGTCGTGCACGGGTCGCCTATGCCCAAAAATACTTCATGCGCCTGGTGTTGGAACGTGTCTGCCCATCGTGCATGGGTTGCCCGCCCGTCGTGCGGGGCGCCCACCCATCGTGCGGGGCACCCGCCCACCGTCGTGCACCTGCCCGATTTGCCAGGGTGTTATAGGGCGGGTCGTTCGGGCGAGGGTGTCCGTGCAAACTCGTTTGGGCGGGTCGTTTGAACGAGTTCACGCGAACGCCCTCGCCCAGAGGGGCGTGTGAACTCGTTCGGGCGGGTCGGGCGAGGGCGTCCGTGTGAACTCGTTCAGGCGGGTTGGGCGAGGGCGTCCGTGTGAACTCGTTCATGCGGGTCGGGCGAGAGCGCACCCGGGCGAACGAGCCCGTATCAAAAAATGCTAAGTTGTGACCCGAAGTTGGCTTTATGCACGTTCGTGCAGCTCGTTTGCCCGACTCTCCCCTGTCCCTTCGTTTCGGTGAGTCGTTTGAGGGTGTGCGTGTGAACTCGTTCAGGCGGGTCGTTCGGGTGGGTCGCTCGGGCGGTTTGGGCGAGGGCGTGCATGTGAACTCATTCGGGCGGGTCGGGCGAGGCCGTGCATGTGAACTCGTTCGGGTAGGTCGGGCGAGGGCGTCCGTGTGAACTCGTTCGGGTGGGTCCGGCGAGGGCGTCTGTGTGAACGCGTTCGAGCGGGCCGGGCGAGGGCGTCCGTGCGAACTCGTTCAGGCAGGTCGTTCGGTTGGGTCGGGCGAGGTCGTCCATGTGAACTCGTTCGGGCGGGTCGGGCGAGGGCGCACCCGGGCAAACGAGCCCATGTCAAAAAATGCTAAGTTGTGACCTAAGGTTAGCTTTGTGCACGTTCGTGTAGCTCGTTTTCCCGACTCTCCCTTGTCCCTTCGTTTGGGTGAGTCGTTTGAGGGCGTGTGTGCGAACTCGTTCAGGCGGGTCATTCGGGTGAACTCGTTCAGGCGGGTCGGGGGAGGGCGCACCCGAGCAAATGAGCCCGTATCAAAAAATGCTAAGTTGTGACCCGAGGTTGGCTTTCTGCATGTTCGTGCAGCTCATTTGCATGGCTCTACCTTGTCCCTTAGTTTGGGTGAGTTGTTTGAGGGCATGCGTGTGAACTCGTTCGGGTGAACTTGTTCAGGTGGGTTGGGCGAGGGCGCACCTGGACGAATGAGCCCGTGCCAAAAAAGCTAAGTTGTGACCCGAGGTTGGCTTTGTGCACGTTCGTGCAGCTCATTTTCCCGGCTCTCCCTTGTCCGTTCGTTTGGGTGAGTCGTTTGAGGTCGTGCGTGCAAACTCGTTCGGGCGGGTCGTTCGGGTGGGTCGTTCGGGCGGGTCGGGTGAGGGCGTGCGTGTGAACCCGTTCGGGCGTGTCACGCCCCTATATTTTTTTGCGTAATATGGGGGGTGCGGCACTACCTTATGTCGGGTTCGGGCATATACAGACTACGCCTCTACAAGACTCCCAACACTAATTTAACTCTTAAACTGTGTTTTCCTTTAATTATCAACAGCTAAACTGATTATATAATTAACACGCATATAACTGATTTATATCTGTTCAATTATAATTCTGTTCAGCAATTCAACCATAAAACCGTAACCAAGAAACACAACACAATGTAGAGCAGGGTCGACCCAAACCGGGCGACACCTCTGAAAACCATTTCCTTATCAAATTACAGTTTTACAATGTACAAAGTTCGTGTGAGCCTTTCGGGCTTCACACCTTGAACGATCAACCTGCACGACCGCCCGGTCGTTTACAACAGTCCCGTTCGGGTAATCTGTCAATCCAATCAATCGTCCAACCGAGCTCTCGGCCTGTCTAAATTACCGCCGCACCTGTCGTGTCGCTGACTCGATCACGCCCTCCTGCACTGTCGTTCAACAGTCTGATGGTCCGATCTGTTCAGAATTCCGTCGCAACCCGAAGTGCTTTCGCACTGTTTCCTTCGTTCGACCTGTTTCGCTGCTCGAAACTGCCCGACCGCTTCCTCCGCCTTATCCCAAAGACTTCCTTCACATCGTCGCTATGCGCTGTTGGTGAAGGCGCAGTTAGACTGAATGCTTAGAGCGATATGAGATCGAATGATTTGATCGTTTGATGATGCCTTTGAACGATTGAGCGCTCCCATATATATAGGATCCACGCCAATCTTTGGAGGGGTGTCGGTTACTCCAAGCCGACCCCCGTTTAGTGGTCTGCCGCCCCAAATCCATGAGCCGACGTGATGTTTGTTCCGAAAGTCGCCCCAAGTCCATGAGCCGACCCCCAATGTTCATTTCGGGTGGTGTGTTGTCATTCGTTCAGGGCGAGTCGGCCTATGTTCCATATGGCCGTCCGCCCACGGTATAACTCAACCTCCCCTAACTCCCGTGTGCTCGATCTTTGTGCTGCCCGCGTCGCTAATGTTTTTGTTGTTCGGTCCTTTGTCCACGTCGCAAATGCTTGCTATTCGGTCCTTATGCCCACGTCGCAATGCCTTCGCTGTTTGGTCTGCCCACATCGCAAATGTCGTCGCTGTTCGGTTCGCACTATCGTTCGCCGGTTGCAATGATCGTTCGGGCGGGCGCACTCCGTGTCGCCCCGTCTACGTGGTCGTTCCGCCCGGGTGGGTCTGTCGTTCAACCTGTCGCCCTTCCGTTCGGTCGCCGTGTAGACCTCCGCCCTTTGTGATGTTCGTTCGTCGTGTAGACCTCCGCCCGTGCCAAACTATAATTCGTTCGGGCGCCCGACCTCCGTCGTTCACCCTTGCTGCCCGTGTGCCCCCTCCGTTGCACCGGTGATATGTTTTACCGTGTCGGGTCGTTGAACGAAACTTCGGGTGGGGACGTCGTTCGTCGACGTTCGGGCCGCCCGCTGTCGTGCGGAGCGCCCGTTTCCCAGGGCGTTACATCCTCCCCCACCTTATTCCGTTGTCGACCTCGACAACCTCCATACCATCGCACCCTCTTCGGCCTTCCATATCAAGTCGCCCTCCCATTTCATAATCCTGTGCACGTTCCGAGAGTGTGCATCCCATACTACACCAAATCGGAATTTAGACATCGATCCGGCTCCTTAATACTTCCAACCTCCAAGTCACCATGTATGGACCTCCGGGTGTAAGCAAACTTACATTTCAGTCTTCGGTTCAGGTTCGTGGGAACCCCACTTTTCTGCTGACCGAAATACCATCCTGCTCAATCTCCTTTCGGGCTCACTGCCTTGAGCAGCCAACGGTGAGCCCAACTTCCGGCTTCATTTAAGTGAATTTCAAAGGAGGTGAGCCATGCGGCCTCCCTTTATCCAACAATTCGACCCACCGGTCTAGATTTCCCCACTTTGTCAATCTTTGGTGTGCCTCCCAATCCCCTTCTCGGATTCTCGGTCTCTTACACACATCCTCCTCTCTACACTTGTTTTTCATCAGTTGGAGGTACTTTCCCCGAGTCTTCCTCCACCTTTTCGGCTTCACTCTCTTGTCACGGGTCTCTACCTGTTTTGTCATAAGGTTGTAAATAACCTCGCCGAGTTTTGCAAACATTGCCCCTTCTTGGCCCATCATGCAACCTCCCACCATAGTCATCCACAACACCATCGTCCATAGTTTCGTCACAGTCATCTCGTCCCTGTAATCAGACGGTTTGTTGTCTCCGTCTAACCTGTCGAAGGACTCTCTAGCCTTCGTTCGAGTTACTGATCTACCCACGGGTCGTCTACCCGTTACCTTTGTGCGCGGTCTTTCTTCAAGATCGCTTTCATCCGAATAAGTGTGCCACTGGTCCGAGCTCTCCTCGACTTCTGGCACCTGCATAACTTCTTTAGTCGTAAGGACTTCTTTCTCCTCAGTTGCGCACCTGACACTTGCCTCTTGTCCTTTCGTCCAACTGTTCCGAAAGAGTTCTTCGACCTCTCTTCTTGCGGCTGTCAACTCTTCGCATCCTGTGATGACCTGTATTCCCATGTGGGCATCATCGCTCATCCATACCAAGTCATTCGGCTTTTGACCAGCCTGTGTGTCTTCTAATTTTGATTCCACCGAATCATGAGCATCCTCTACGTGAGTGACCTCTTCCGTTCGTGTCGACAAGCCACCCGACTCTGGTCTTTCTTGGTCATCCTCAAGTCTTACCTCCGTCGCTTCTTCCTCGACACTCGATTCTTTTGAGTAAGAACCTTCCTCTGTTTTTGATTTACATGTTTCGGGTTCCTCCCGAACATCTCCAAGTTTGACTTCCATTGCTGCCAAACTCCCAGTATTTCCGATCGGGGTAACCTCTTCCTCCGGTTCTGCTACCTCATCTATTGCGTAGCCAAACGCCAGAAGTCCTTCTCTCCCAATCAATACATCATTATCTCCGATATCTGTCACCACGAAGTCTATTCGTCTTTGGAGTCTATTCATTCGGGTGCGTATACCGAATAGTTCTCCCACTCCAATTTTCCAACAGACCGCTCTTCCTTTTATCATGGTCGATATCAACCCTGGCTCTTCCGCAAATCGCACCGACATCTTGTTATATGGTTCGGTCGATTCGATCCAAGTTCAGGCCTTTCTGCCATGAACGATGATGACCCCACGGCCTTGGTAGCCTTCCATTTTCTCTCCAGCCGGTTCTCCAACTGATATCCGCACTTGCTAACCTGTTCACCTGTCAACCGTGCGCTCTTCTTCCCTGTCACTGTCTTGTTCACCGGCTCCAACCGAGCTCTGATACCATCTGTCACGCCCCTATATTTTTTTTGCATAATATGGGGGTGCGGCACTGCCTTATGCCGGGTTCGGGCATATACAGACTACGCCTCTACAAGACTCCCAACACTAATTTAACTCTTAAACTGTGTTTTCCTTTAATTATCAACAGCTAAACCGATTATATAATTAACACGCATATAACTGATTTATATCTGTTCAATTATAATTCTGTTTAGCAATTCAACCATAAAACCGTAACCAAGAAACACAACACAATGTAGAGGAGGGTCGACCCAAACCGGGCGACACCTCTGAAAACCGTTTCCTTATCAAATTACAGTTTTACAATGTACAAAGTTCGTGTGAGCCTTTCGGGCTTCACACCTTGAACGATCAACCTGCACGACCGCCCGGTCATTTACAACAGTCCCGTTCGGGTAATCTGTCAATCCAATCAATCGTCCAACCGAGCTCTCGGCCTGTCTAAATTACCGCCGCACCTGTCGTGTCGCTGACTCGGTCGCGCCCTCCTGCGCTGTCATTCAACAGTCCGATGGTCCGATCTGTTCAGACTTCCGTCGCAACCCGAAGTGCTTTCGCACTGTTTCCTTCGTTCGACCTGTTTCGCTGCTCGAAACTGCCCGACCGCTTCCTCCGCCTTATCCCAAAGACTTCCTTCACATCGTCGCTATGCGCTGTTGGTGAAGGCGCAGTTAGACCGAATGCTTAGAGCGATATGAGATCGAATGATTTGATCGTTTGATGATGCCTTTGAACGATTGAGCGCTCCCATATATATAGGATCCACGCCAATCTTTGGAGGGGTGTCGGTTACTCCAAGCCGACCCCCGTTTAGTGGTCCGCCGCCCCAAATCCATGAGCCGACGTGATGTTTGTTCCGAAAGTCGCCCCAAGTCCATGAGCCGACCCCCAATGTTCATTTCGGGTGGTGTGTTGTCATTCGTTCAGGGCAGGTCGGCCTATGTTCCATATGGCCATCCGCCCACGGTATAACTCAACCTCCCCTAACTCCTGTGCGCTCGATCTTTGTGCTGCCCGCGTCGCTAATGTTTTTGTTGTTCGGTCCTTTTTCCACGTCGCAAATGCTTGCTGTTCGGTCCTTATGCCCACGTCGCAATGCCTTCGCTGTTTGGTCTGCCCACGTCGCAAATGCCGTCGCTGTTCGGTTCGCACTATTGTTCGCCGGTTGCAATGATCGTTCGGGCGGGCGCACTCCGTGTCGCCCTGCCTACGTGGTCGTTCCGCCCGGGTGGGTCTGTCGTTCAACCTGTCGCCCTTCCGTTCGGTCGCCGTGTAGACCTCTGCCCTTTGTGATGTTCGTTCGCCATGTAGACCTCCGCCCACCGTGCCAAACTATAATTCGTTCGGGCGCCCGACCTCCGTCGTTCACCCTTGCTGCCCGTGTGCCCCCTCCGTTGCACCGGTGATGTGTTTTACCGTGTCGGGTCGTTGAACGAAACTTCGGGTGGGGACGTCGTTCCTCGACGTTCGGGCCGCCCGCTGTCATGCGGAGCGACCGGTTCCCAGGGTGTTACAGGGCGGGTCGGGCGAGGGCGTCCATGTGAACTCGTTCGAGCGGTTTGGGCGAGGGCATCCGTGTGAACTCGTTCGGGCGGGCCGGGCGAGGGCGTCCGTGTGAACTCGTTCGGGCGGGTTGAGCGATGGCGCACTTGGGCGAACGAGCCCGTGTCAAAAAATGCTAAGTTGTGACCTGAGGTTGGCTTTGTGCATGTTCGTGCAGCTCATTTGCCCAGCTCTCCCTTGTCCATTCGTTTGGGTGAGTCGTTTTAGGGCGTGCATGGAAACTCATTCGGGCGGGTCGTTCGGGTGGGTCATTCGGGCGGGTCGGGCGAGGGCGTCCATGTGAACTCGTTCGAGCGGTTTGGGCGAGGGCATCCGTGTGAACTCGTTCGGGCGGGCCGGGCGAGGGCGTCCGTGTGAACTCGTTCGGGCGGGTTGAGCGATGGCGCACTTGGGCGAACGAGCCCGTGTCAAAAAATGCTAAGTTGTCTGAGGTTGGCTTTGTGCACGTTCGTGCAGCTCGTTTTCCCGGCTCTCCCTTGTCTTTTTGTTTGGGTGAGTCGTTTGAGGGCGTGCGTGCGAACTCGTTCGGGCGGGTCATTCGGGTGGGTCATTCGGGCGGGTCGGGTGAGGGCGTGCATGTGAACTCGCTCGGGCGGGTCGGGCGAAGGCGTCCGTGTGAACTCGTTTGGGCGGGTCGGGCGAGGGCGTCCGTGTGAACTCGTTCGGGCGGGCCGGGCGAGGGCGTCCATGTGAAGTCGTTCGGGCGTGTCGTTCGGGCGGGTCGGGCCAGGGCGCACCCGGGCGTATGAGCCCGTGTCAAAAAATGCTAAGTTGTGACCCGAGGTTGGCTTTGTGCACATTCGTGCAGCTCGTTTGCCCAGCTCTCCCTTGTCCCCTCGTTTGGGTGAGTCGTTTGAGGGCGTGCATGCGAATGCGTTCGGGCGGGTCGGGTGATGGCATGCGTGTGAACTCGTTCGGGCGGGTTGGGTGAGGGCGTCCGTGTGAACTCGTTCGGGCGGGCCGGGCGAGGGCGTCCGTGTGAACTCGTTCGAGCAGGTCGGGCGAGGGCGCACCCGGGCGAACGAGCACGTGTCAAAAAATGCTAAGTTGTGACCTGAGGTTGGCTTTGTGCACATTCGTGATGCTCGTTTGCCCAGCTCTCCCTTGTCCATTCATTTGGGTGAGTCGTTTGAGGGCGTGCATGCGAACTCGTTCGAGCGGGTCATTCGAGTGAACTCGTTCAGGCGGGTCGGGCGAGGGCGCACCCGGTCGAACGAGCCCATGTCAAAAAACGCTAAGTTGTGACCTGAGGTTGGCTTTGTGCACGTTCGTGCAGCTCGTTTTCCCGGCTCTCCCTTGTCTTTTTGTTTGGGTGAGTCGTTTGAGGGCGTGCGTGCGAACTCGTTCGGGCGGGTCGGGGGAGGGCGTGTGTGTGAACTCGTTCGGGCGGGTCGGGCGAGGGTGTCTGTGTGAACTCGTTCGGGCGGGTCGTTCGGGTGGGCCGGGCAAGGGCGCACCCGGGCGAACGATCCCGTGCCAAAAAATGCTAAGTTGTGACCTCAGGTTGGTTTTGTGCACGTTCGTGCAGCTCGTTTGCCCTGCTCTCCCTTGTCTGTTCGTTTGGGTGAGTCGTTTGGGGGCGTGCGTGCGAACTCGTTCAGGCGAGTCGTTCAGGTGAACTCATTCAAGCGGGTCAGGCGAGGGCGCACCCGGGCGAATGAGCAGGTGTCAAAAAATGCTAGTTTGTGACCCGAGGTTGGGTTTGTGCACGCTCGTGCAGCTCGTTTGCCCGACTCTCCCTTGTCCATTCCTTTGGGTGAGTCGTTTGAGGGCGTGCATGCGAACTGGTTCGGGCGGGTCGTTCGGGTGGGTCATTTGGGTGAACTCGTTCAAGCGGGCCGGGCGAGGGCGCACCCAGGTGAACGAGCCCGTGTCAAAAAATGCTAAGTTGTGAATCGAGGTTGGCTTTGTGCATGTTCGTGCAGCTCGTTTGCCCGGCTCTCCCTTGTCCGTTCGTTTGGGTGAGTCGTTTG
>APFE030909916.1:0-38350 GCA_000404065.3 Pinus taeda | reverse complement strand
TGGGTAGAGGTAAAAGAAAAGAGGGAAAGAGTACAAGTGGGTTTTAGGCCAAAGCATTCTATAGTGGATCATGGTATCACGTTGAGACACATTGTTGAAAAGGTTTGGGAGGACAAATAAGAAGTATTTTCTGTTTTTTTGACTTCAAAAAATCATTTGACACAGTCCCTAGAGATAAGTTGTGGCATAGAATGGAAGAACTTGAAATTCATGTACATTAAAGAGCCATTGTCCATAGACTTTATGAAGAGGTGAAAGTCAAAATTAGAACCTCAACAGGTATTTCAAAAATCTTTAGAAGTGGCATTGGAGTCAAGAAATTGCCCTTTATCCCCTACTCTTTTTGGTTTATACATTGATAAATTGGAAAAGTGGCTAAATATGCAAGGTGGAGATGGTGTTCGGTTGGGGGAGTTTGCGATAAAGCTTCTTTTATATGTCGATCATATTGTATTTATTTCTAAATCAACCCATGGATTTCAAATGCACTAATATGCCCTTGATCATTTTTATAGAGCAGTGGGGATGCAAGTCAATACTAGCAAGACCAAAATAATGATTTTCTCTAATAAAAGGAAGCAGAGCCAACATACTTTCTTCTTTGATGAAAACATTCTTGAAGAAGTAAATGAGTACAAGTACCTCGAGATTGATTTCAACAACAAACTCAATTGGGAGGACTGCATAAAGAAGAGAATTTTAGGAGGGTGGAAAGAATCATATTCTCTTGAAAACATTCTTAGAGAGGCAGAGTTATGGGATTGGAAAATGATTAAAGTTATTTTTGGACTCCTAGTTTTTCCAGTGATGCTATATGGGTGTGAATTGTGGGCTAGCAACACCCCCATATCAAAATGGAAACAAATTGAGAAAATCCAAAATATTTGAACATGAGAAAGTTAAAAATAAAAATTTCAGTACCTTATGAGATAATGTTGAGTGAAACAGGAGCAACTCCCATCAAAATAATTGTTATGGTGTGACTCATAAGATATATAAAAATAATTGAGAAAATGAGAGTAGGTAGATGGTCTAATGGTATCTTCAATGAAGGCATGAGTGAAAGAAAGAAAACATGGATGAAAAAAATTATACATGGATGAAAAACTGGAATATATACATCAATGCCTATCCCATAAATAGCAAGAATCTAGAGAATTTTGTTGTGGAGAAGTTTCGTAAAATGGTATGGGGGAAAGAGTTGGATAGAAAGAAGAAGTACTACATTAAGGAATTCAACCCTACACCTGATCTACAACAAAAAGAGTTCATTGGAGCTAGCATTCCGTGGAGGGAAAAGGTTCTTATTGCTCAATTAAGGACCAACTCGCATCAAGTTCAGTGTGAAACAGGACGGTGGAAAATTCCTAAAGAAGCTTGGGAAGAACGGGTGTGTACATTTTTCACGTCTGGTGTAGTGGAATCCAAAGAACATTTCATTTTGGCTGTGATGCTTTCAAAGACATCAAAGAAAGTGATGAGAACATGTTAGCATCAGTTTCTTGGCATTTTCTTTTCAGCGAGGGGATTATTGAAAGGTTGGGCTAACTCATGATCAATTTGAGTTGGAAAAGGATTGAATTGCAAAAAGTGAAAAACATGGAACTAATTGTCTCATAGACTATTTTTAGTCTCGTAGACCTTAAAATATCATTTCATTGCCCAAAAAAGACAATAATTGACATTTTTGCATAACAGGGTTACTCCACACCATACTTACCATTTCACACCTCCCACACTGAGACATTGTCCCCTACCTTTTACCATTTTCATAATCACACTCAAAATGAAGTGCTAGAAAGTTTATGATTTTTCTTTATAGCTTGCAAATCAGTTCAGGAAAAAAATGAAAAACTCAGCCCTTATTTCACTCACAGGTAACCAAATTGACCTCACTAAAGTGTTATTCTCAAACATGTTGCTAATTTCGATCATATATTTGTTCATTGTTCTTTCCAAATCTTCTGTATAAGTACTCATCCATGCCCATATCCATGGCCACCATTATGAAGCAAAAATAAAAACTTAGAATATTGTTTTTTCTTTACTCAACTACAAATACTCATGTATTTTCTCTATAGTTTGTGAAATCTATCTTTTGCATGTTATGTTTTAGATAAAATACTCATGCATAAATATATCACACAAACTAAAATACAATGTTTTACTAAGCATGATACATGAGCACACAAATATCTCATTTTTCATGTCATCTTCATTATATAAACTTACATGTTCTTTGTAACACTTTCTTTTGTTGGATTCATGATCAATCCCTTTCCCTGTGTTATATGCTTTTCATTGCGTGTATGCAAAACACTCCAACATTTATGTGAAACATGACTTTAAACATTATGTTATTTTTACTAATTATATATTTATGCTCAACAATTAATGGCTACATGATATATTTTTTTGATCACAATACATTATGAGTTACTTTAACAAAGGTTCTTGAGGAAACAAGAAAGGAAAACCCAAAATAAAAGATGTATCATGGAGGGGGAATAGAAATAAAAGAATTATATTCTCCATACACTTTGACATGGGCTCTGAGGAGTTCAATTAGTTGACCTAGGTTATGTTGCAGAAAGTGTATATCCACTAAGATTATTTTTGTAAATTACAAGAATGAGTTTCTTTCTCAATTCATAAGTCTAAGAAAGTCAAAGAGTCAAAGTCATGTATAAGGAGATCTTCTTGAGCCTATGTGTAAATGTATACTAGTCTAAAAGGCCCTCCAAGACAAGCACAATCCTCCAAGACAAAGCACAAGAAGAATTTTGCAAACAAAACGATGGAAAATGCAGTCAAGTCGGCCAACAAAAAAAATTAAAGGATGTCATGTCGGCTTGCATTAAAGACACATCTATTCATTGCCTCAAGTCATATTATTATGAAGTCGAAGCTACTATATATACCTTGCTATGGATCTGCGCAAAACAAGGTCAGTCACAAGCATGTTTTCATCTGACATCCGCATTATAGGAGATAAGATGTCTCTACCATCTTCGATGACAATCACAGTGGGTCATAATATTAGATTCTTCATAGTGATTACAGTCTCAGCATAGATGCAAAGATGAAGGTCTCAGTGTAGAACACTCTGTCTCAGCAAAACATCATAATCTCGATATATTCAATGTAGTGATATCTTCCCATACCTTTATATAAATCTCATACAATTACAATGATGAATATCATTGTGTCTTGGTCTCAACATGATCAAATTTTTCCATACTCAACATGGTCATAACACATAATAGGCACAGTCATAGTCAAGGCATAAAATGCGATGATAAGGATCTTAGTCATCCTACAGAGACACACTCTGTCTCATATTATGGACGCAGTCATAATCTCGGCACAACGTTTGATGTAGATATAATTTCGGTCATAATCCTAATAAAAGATCTCAATGCAGGTTTAGTATATAGAG
Organism: Pinus taeda; assembly: GCA_000404065.3. Classification (NCBI taxonomy): domain Eukaryota; kingdom Viridiplantae; phylum Streptophyta; class Pinopsida; order Pinales; family Pinaceae; genus Pinus; species Pinus taeda. The sequence goes on along the minus strand of APFE030909916.1, from coordinate 34,911 downwards.
CTCGTTGGTACAATGATGATTTTCATAAAGATGCAATGATAATCTGAGTGAATATATAGTGATGATCTCAGTAAATGAATTTGGAGATTCCTTTGCGGCTCTTAGATTTTCTGATTTCATCTGCGACTCTTCATCATTCAATCCCTCCAAGATCTATTATATTACTTCGGCTCTTTACTGCGAAGATCTGCAGCTCTTATACACCATATTAGATCTGCAGAGATATGTAGCTCCATTGATACACCATATTAGATCTGTCGATTCCTCTGCGGCTCTTAGATCTGCCGATTCCTCTACGGCTCTTACTGTGGCTCTTTCATGCGAAGATCTGCGGAGATCTAGAATACGGCTCTGGGTGGAGATCTAGAATACTAGTTTTGACATACTACATGCATATTACTGTGGCTCTTCTCTGTAACCAAGTCTTGGAAACCATTGCTAGAATGTAACCAAGTCATGATATAGATATGTGACTCTTCACTTCTCTTCTCATCAATTGGGCCTTAGATCTACGGTTCTTCTCTTTACTGTGGTTTATAGATCTACGACTCTTCACTTCTCTTTGGAAATATTCTGTGGCTTCTCTTTGGCAATATTTTATACTCAGCAGAAGAGCATTCTCCAGATGGCTCCCAGCTTCGCGAAAATAGCTGCTGGCTTAGTTCCATCCACCTCTGGGGGGCAAGCTCCTGCCCGTATCGTTAGTGAAGCCCCAGCCCCCATTGTCCAGGTGGTCCAGGCCTCACTTAATGAGGATTTGAAGTTCTCTAAGACTGCCCTAATCTACCGATTCAATGGTTTTTGGCCACGACTGATAGCTCTCCACAATTGGATATCGGAGGCATGGAAGCCTTTAATTCCTAATGCAATTAATATCTACCCCTATGCTAGGGGTTTCTTTATAGTATATTTTGAAACCCCTAAAAGCAGACAATGTATTCTAGTTTCCAACCCTTGGTTTTGGGAAAAATCAGACCTATTCATGAGGCCATGGAACCCATCATTCGGTCCCTCAACAATAGTCATAATCCCAACACCACTTTGGGTGAGATTGCTAAATCTACCCTTGCATCTCTAGAATTTCTCTTCGCTAAAAGAAATTGGAAATGCAATTGGGAAATTTTATTGCAAGTGCACAGAAACAAAGGAATATGCTAGAACCACCTATGCACGCATATGTGTGGAAATGGACTTCACCGCCAGATTCCCAGCTAAAATACACCTAACAAGTAAAGACTATGTGTGGAACTAGAAACTCGATTATGAAAGTGTCCTCTTCAGATGTCGATCCTGCTTTGAGATAGGCCACCTAGCCAAAAATTTCCCAAAATCCTCCCAGAAAAATTCTGCTAGAAAAAATCACCACATATCTACATGGTGGGAAGGAGCACAAAAGGAACACTACACTGTCATCAAATAAGAACACTCTCAAGAAAAATCTGAATCACAAGAAATCAGGCAAGAAAGAAACAACTCTCAAGACAAGCAGGGGGAAAGCCCTGCCCAACAATAAAAGAGTGAAGTCGACAACCCCTCGAGCATCAATAGTTATGAGGGTTCAGATTGCGCACAAAATAAATCTTCATTTAACAGCAAAGAAGATCTCCTAAACCAAAATTCTTCTCCAACTATCTTCGAAAGGACGAACACAATATATTGTGAAGCTAAGATACCAATGTCTGTTATGAAACCAGCTCACAAAAATACAGAAAAGATAGATCAATGCCTTAGAATTTAGCCTCTTTGAGGGGGCAACCTCCTTAACATTACACAAATTAATGCTTCTTTGTTGATTCAAATGACAAAACCTCCTTTCTATATATAGGAGTCTAAGGAGTCACAATATAACCCATCCGACCTAACAATAATAATATAAAAGCACAAAAATAACAATAGAGGGATTCAATGGGGCACATTAATAACAATATGGGGACAATAAAGGCACAACAATATTAATAAGGGATATAACTACAATAGTAATGGGGTAATCACTATTATTATAGGGACCTCACAATGTCCCAAGAATTAGAAGAGATGAAGGAGATACAAGATAAAGAAAGTTGGAAGATCGTAGAGAAAAAAAGAAAGATATAACACCAATCTCGCCAAGAAATATGAGGAGCCAAACAATTAAAAACTAAGAAAGAAAATTATAGGTCGATAGACCAATTTGGTCTCAGTGGACATTAACCATCATCATCATCATCATCATCAATGACTATCTCAGTGAATGTACAGTAATGATCTCAATGATGGTACATCTATGATGAACTCAATGATGAAATTGGTAAAGCAATAATGATGGTGATGATCTTAGTAGTGCCAATAAGAGGATTGGTGGCATGGTCTTGGAATGGCTTAATTAGGTCAAGGGTCATGATCTTGGTATTCATCAATGGGAGTCTCTATAAGAAGAATTTTGTGTGGGTTTTCCTCTCCAAGAGGGAGAGTTTTTGGCCCTGGCATAAATCCAACATAGTGTGTTATTGTCTCTTTGTTTTGGTAGCTATTTGATGAACTAAGAAGACACACTTTAATAATAAAAAATGAAGACTATGCCAAGAAGAAAAGTTAAAACACCTCACAAATAGTTATCAAGCTAGAAGAGTCCTATCATAACTAATTGGCCTATATTATTCAACATCGCATTAGAGCTAAGGTTTAGAAGTCAAAGGAAGGGCAACAAAGAGACATACAAGGATTATTCTTCAAGGAAAACAAAGCAATTTGAAGGGTTTTGTAAAGATTGAAGGATCAATTCCACAACAAGCAGTCTACAATAGCAAGAACTTATGTCTCCATAACCATAATCAAAATGCCACCAAGACCCTCATCAAGGTGTTTACAAAGAAAGGTAACTCAAAAGATCTCAAAATCAAAGATCACTTCATATTGAAACAGGTTGAAACCCTAGTAGAAATCCTGATCTCCACTACTAAAGAAGGATAAGCATATTGAAGAAGAAAAAACATTGTCATCACCTTAAAGGTTATAAAAGAAAGGATCATTTCCTTTCCCTAGAAGAATATCATCCCAGGGAAGCAACAAATCATCCTCATCAAAAGGAAGGAACCTTTTCCATTGAATAAAGGCTTTCCATCGAAGAGAACACCATCCAAGAGGAAAATCCAATACATCATCTCCAACCAGCATCAAAGTGATCAAGTAGAAGAGTTCATCTTCACTTGTCAAGTAAGTATCTTTCATTTTAAAACCAAGTCTGGTTAAATGACTTCATGACTGTAAGGAGATTTATGGATTGAATGGATCTTCAAAGGTCCTTGCATGAAATGGGGAGGATTGTCATAATCCTCATAGATAAAAGAAGTTAATGAACATATCAAGGAAAAAGGTCTTCTTTGAATTCACGGGAATGAAACATTAAGGTTCTCTCATCCCCATGTATGAAGAAAGAAGACATCAAAGAGATATATGAAATACTAGAGGATACATTCTATGAAAAATGAAATATAGAAGGTCACATCACTTAGACATGATCTACACAAAATGAAGGTTTCAAATAAAGAAAGAACATATTCATGAGATCTCAATTGACAGATCTAGGAAATATGATAAGAAGATAATAATCAAGGTAACAAATATCCATGAAAAAAGAAGGTTACCTCATTCGACAACTTGTGGTATCTATGACAGAAGGAAAAATGTTGAAGAACACAATTATGTGTAGAAAGGAAAAGAAAAAATAGTATAAGATTCAAGAAAGAGGCTCATATCACCAAAAATGGAGGAAACTAAAGAAAAGGGCCAAGGAATGAGGGAGAAATAGATATCCACTACGATTAAGATGGCCTCCCTCACAAAAGGATATTATCATAAGCTCCTTGATCTTTAATTAAAGAGATGGCCATGATATTAAGATGCATTGTGGCATCATGAAAACATTAGAAACAAGAGTTTGTGACATTACCATGGGAATCATGAAGGAAAAAATCCATGGCATACAAACATGTAGGATGTAGCTCCTGGGAACCTCAATGGACATTGAAGGAAAGGAAGGTGTAATCGAGGATAAGGCTCATCATACATCAAGTCAAAAGGAAACATCTACTAGTTGGGGATATACAATATCCTCAAAATTCTCTGATGGAATCCTCATCGTAGGGCTCACTAATCTAGAGAGAAAGAAAGTGGTTCATAAAGAACTCCAACTCATGGAATTCGTGGATAATGTTATGGTGACATAATAATAGAAGCAGATCAAGGGGTTGAAGACACTTCAATCAAGAAAGTTGTTGGAAGAAGCCTAGATGACCTAAAGGTGAAATGAGGTATGTATGCATGCATTTAATTTTAAAATGTCATGTCATATGGTTGTAGGTAATATAGATAATCACTTATATATTAAGAAGCATGATAAAGATAAAAGGATATCCCCCTCTTAAAATATGCAAAATGGCATAAGTCGCACTAGATGAAATCAACATAATATGTCCTCATATAAAGTATGAGGTGGTTGAATATATTTACATAAACCTGATTAGAAACCCCTGAGAAAGATATCGTGAGCTATGAAACTATGATGAAGGAAATCGACAGATCTGCCGATTCCTCTACGGCTCTTACTATGATGAAGAGCTGACTAGGAAATCTCCCTGAAAGATATGAAGACTTTGATGAAAATTTGAAAATTAGAGACCCTTGACAATAGATATCTTTGGGAAATGTGTCAACAAGTATGCACGATGCTGATACCTACTGAAAATATGTCATGATGAAGAGACATTTCGAAAGGTATGATTTTATTTAATGATATGTTTTTATCTCTTGAATAATATTTGGATGAGTTCATGGAGGGCTACTAGAACAATAATTATAAGTGAAAGTACAACTAGTATTCATGCAATGGATACTCCTAAAATAAGCATGATGAGAAAGAAGTAGCCAGATTAAGAATGTTCCAGTTATGTACCAAGAAGGCCACTTTCCATGAAAAATAAATGACATGACAAAGCAAGAATGAAAGTGATTGATGGCCAAAAGCCCTACAAGGAAGAAGCTCGACTAAATTTCATGACATCAAGAAAAGAAGTTGATCAAGTCGATGAAGGACCCACGAATAAAAAATTATTGATGAAAGGAGAATCCCTAATTAAGAGGGAGGCTGGATTAAGTCACCCCTGATTAAAAATGGAGTGATAGATGTGGTTTTCAATTTTATGTGTCATGCACTAGACAACGAATGAAAACTGTAAGTCTTAGAGAAGGCCATGAATGGAAATGTAGACAAATGATAGACACAACATTCTTATCTTCACCTGGGAAGAAAGAATGGAGGATTGGGTAATTATTTGGAATTCGATTCCCTTTGAGGATGTGTAGGGAATCCAAGATAAGAGTAGGAAAGAGGAATGATATTCTTTGAGGGTTGGGAACCCAAGGGAAGAAAGTCCTAGAAGGGCATACTCAGTGAACATCTGGGTGGGTATGTACCTTGAGAGATTATGATGAAGGTGTCTATAATCATTGCTCTCACCAACATTATGCTCTGATCGGATGAGAGATAGAGCTATCGGTCAAAGCCTTGCTGTGGAAACAATGTTGGTTACTATGATGCTCTACAGATGGGTTACCAATCTGATTCTTCTTATGAGAAATTCTTCAGATTGAGAATGACTAAGTACCATTATAAATACCTCCCTAGTTAAGAGGGAGTGTTGAAGAAAGTGTAAGCAGGTTCGATATTTACAAATATAATTTTGATCTCTGTACTTGTCAAGGAAAAGAAATATTATTTTTTGAAAATTATAAGAATGAGTTTCTTGCTCATTTCATAAGTCTAGGAAATTCAAAGAGTCAAAGTCATGTATAAGAATCTCTTCTTAAGCCTATGTGTAAATGTATACTAGTCTAAAAGGCTCTCCAAGATAAGCACAATCCTCCAAGACATAGCACAAGAAGAAGTCCACAAACAAAACAATGGAAAATTCAATTAAGTCGGCCAACAAAATAAATTAAATGGTGTCATGTCAGCTTTCATTATAGACGCATCTCTTCACTAGCTCAAGTCGGCTTATTATGAAGTGGAAAATACTATATATACCTTGCTATGGATCTACGTAAAAGAAGGTCAATCACAAGCATGTTTTTGTATGGAATCTGCATTACAGGAGATAAGATGCCTCTACCTTCTTCGGTGACAATCACTGTGGGTCATAACCTCGAATTCTTCAAAGTGATTACAGTCTCGACATATATGCGAAGATGAAGGTATCAATGCAAAATACTCTGTCTCGACAAACAATCATGATCTCATTATATTCAATGAAGTGCTATCTTAACATACCTTTATGGAAATATTAGACAATTACAATGATTAATATCATTGTGTCTTAGCCTCCACATGATCACATTTTGGCGTAATCAACACACTCATAACACATAATAGGAACAATGATAGTCAAGGCATAAAATGTGATGGTAAGGATCTTAGTGATCCTACAGAGACACTCTATCTCATATTATGGACGCAGTCATAATCTTGGCACAATGTTTGATGGAGATACAATTTCGAAGTCATAATCATAATAAAATATCTCGGTGCAACTTCAGTATATGGAGCTCGTTGGCACAATGATGATTTCCCTAATGATACAATGATAATATCAGTGAATATACAGTGATGATCTTAGTAAATGAACAATGACTATCTCAGTGAACGTACAACAATGACCTTGATGATGGTGCAACTATGATGATCTCAATGACTTGGTAAAGCAGTAGTGATGGTGATGATCTTAGGAGTATCAAGAAAAGGATTGGTGTCACGATCCTAGAATGACTTAATTAAGTCAAGGGTCATGGTCTTGGTATTCATCAATGGGAATCTCTATAAGAAGAATTGTGTGTTGGTTTTCCTCTCCAAGAGGGAGACTTTTTGGCCCTGAAAAAGGCCAACATTGTGTGTTCTTGTCTCTTTGTTTTGGTAGTTATTTGATGAACTAAGAAGACACACTCTAGTAATAACAAGTGTAGACTATGCTAATAAGAAAAGCTAAAACACATCACAAATAGTTATCAAGGTAGAAGAATCCTATTATAACTAATTTCCATAGATTATTCAACAGGTTAGTCACTTATACCCCACATGCTTCACAAAATGAACCTATTCCACATCCTAGCATAATGTAAATTAAAAACCTCATATATCTCAATAACTACTACAATAGAATGATGGTTGGGACACCAACCCTATTAGGCCCACATCTAGATTTGCACATCAGCCTAATGTTTGTCATCACTCAGTTCACTCTGTGACTATTAGTCCTCAGATACACTTTGCATTATCTTAGGCTGCTTCTTTCCATGCTCAGCAACCCCTTGATTATTTGTCTTGTCTTACATTGGGGAAATTATGTATCTCATCCATACATGTACATTGTCCCTCTGGGGACACTTCATTACACGCACATACTAATATTCCCACAACTGAAGGAGGGGGGAGGAGAGAAAAGGAGGAGGAGAAAAGACCATTCTACATGGATGGCCCTAGCAAACTAACATAGCTAACATACATTATTTCTTTGGCATAATGTGGTTTTAATTTATTTTTCATAAACATATTTTATACTACAACGTTATCAAGTATTGGAACAACATATTTTTTATTTACTGTGGTACATATTTTGATGGTATTATGACTGATCGGAGATACAAGGGTTGTTTCACATGCTTCTTTAAATATGTGTATGGATATTGGATTGCTTCATATGTATGATTTTCATCGTGATGGTGTTCTCAATGATGTCATATTCACATATATTTGGTTTCATGGGAGTTACAAGGTTTAATGAAAATATTTCATGGACATGATTGGGGACCCCACCTACTAATATAAATTTAATTAATTAAAAATACCCCTTCTAAATGTCTTCTTCTAAATAAAAAGAAAAAAAGTTCAACATCATACAAACATTAGTTATAAAACATTTTTTCCCGCCAACTACCCAAGGAAAATATAAAACTAAGCAAAAGGAACATAAGGAAGGTTGGAAAATAATAATGAAGAAAGGAATGCATAAGTTTTAAAGTTGTCATTTTTCCTTTGACTAATATATTATAGAGTACAAGAGCTTACTTGTTTGGTGACAACAAAAATCCTTCAAGGCATGACAAGGAGAAAGTGAGCTCATCAATTTTTGGTTCCTTTAATAAGGTTGGTGTTTATTTTCTGTGTTATTTTGTGTTGTTAGAAGGTTTGATATTTATTATATCAATGCTAATTAATCCATTGTAGTCTTGCCTAACTTTTAACATTTCGAGTGTCAACATATGAGTCTTTCATAGACATTTTAAAGTTGATTTTTGGTCTAGATTCTCACAATAATTAGCCAAAATAGTACCTTGTAATCAAGTTTTCATTAATAAAATCAACAATCAACAACCAATATCTTTTTTACATATTTCTCTAAAAAATTTACTTTATGTTGCTAATTTTTGTGAACAGATTTTTATGACATTAATGGCTGAAAATTATGAGTTTGTTTATGTCATATTTTAATGCATACTTATGCGGCCTTATGGCTAATAGAGTATTATCATGAAATCTACTCATAATTTCATTCATTAGTTTGTAATCAGTTTGCTCAAATTTCAATTTATTTTCTTCACAAAATGTACATTATTTTTATATGATCTCCCTTTCATTTGTTTGTATAAATTAGTTGTGCATAATTTATTATAGTTTAATTCAAGGCAATAAATCTTGGGCTTACTCCCATTATCTCACCCACCCAGTGAGATTTAGGGAAGTTGGTAGCGAAGCATAATAGATTTGCTTGTGAAAACATTTTGGCGATCAAAGGAAAAATGACAACTTTAAAACTTATGCATTCCTTTCTTCATCTTAAATTTTATCAAGATATCACTTTCTTTTTTAGAGCAACCTTTCCATCTCAAAGAGTAATGTTAGAAACCCCATATTATTCCTAATCTATTACTCTTCTTTTCATTCTTCATTGACTGCATATTCATCTATCCAAATTGGCACTTTGCATTCATCTTTTAATCCATTGTAGTCTGCCACTTTCTTTTTTAAAGCAACCTTTCCATCTCAAAGAGTAATGTTAGAAACCCCATATTATTCCTAATCTATTACTCTTCTTTTCATTCTTCATTGACTGCATATTCATCTATCCAAATTGGCACTTTGCATTCATCTTTTACTCCATTGTTGCTCAAGCTCATCTTAAATTTTATCAAGATATCACTTTCTTTTTTAGAGCAACCTTTCCATCTCAAAGAGTAATGTTAGAAACCCCATATTATTCCTAATCTATTACTCTTCTTTTCATTCTTCGTTGACTGCATATTCATCTATCCAAATTGGCACTTTGCATTCATCTTTTAATCCATTGTAGTCTGCCACTAATCATGTCAAGGTAATAAGGAAGTATGGTTTATTCCAATTTGAAGAAGATGTGAATGCAACTCCTTGGCATGTGGCCTTCCCGTTAAACTTAAAACCTACTAATACACTATTGCCCAAATTTAAATATCATTTTCCAAAGTTCTCGGTTGGTGGTACCATCACTGTTAATGAAGATCTGATTGATTTTTCTTACTCATATTACAATATCAGTTCCAATGATAATGATTCTTGCATGCTGATGTTTATGGACTTCTTAGAAAAAAAAGTACCAACTGATTTCTATGAAATTCCACCCAAAGACTTCTCTACTTAGATAGAGCTTTGTTACTGGTTTAAATCTAGTTATGGACGACCTCAAAGCCCTATTGATCTCCTTCGAGGATATAATAATGTAAACTTTACAAAAGGTGAGACTATTAAATCATTTGATCTTTGATTCACAAAATTGTATAATCAAATTCTAGAAATCATTGAGCCACAAAATTAAGCTACCATGATGCGCTAGTATAATACTTCATCTCTTAGCTTATCATCACTGTTTAGAGGAGAAAAATCAAAGTAATATGGGGTATTCTTTATAATATGTTTGGAATATGAAGAACAATTTCATCTCACTCGTCTTCCACTTGAAGACCCAATTAATCAATTTGATATATATTTTGTCCTTCAACTCATGGAAGACATGAGTAATTGTCTAATCTCTTTCAAGAAGAAGGTGGTTTAGAACCTCACGAGGAAGATTCCACTTTGAAAATCATTAGAAACCCTTCCCAAACGTATTAATCAATTTCCCTTCTTTCCCAACCATGGTGTAACTTTCCTGAAGATTACCATGATGAAAAACCTTGTGAGGTTAAAAATAATTCACAAGAAAGAATTTTTGGTAAAAGAATTGAGCACATGGTCACAACCTTGGATTGGGTCATTGATAATGAAATAATGATGACTAAAACAAGGAACACTTTTAGAGTTATAAATACCAATAATTAGCCATCCAAGGAGGCTGATAAGTGACCACTATCCTTGAGAAACAACAACATTTAAAGAATTTTCTTGAAAGAAAATTTCGTACACCTATCCATTTCATCGGATCTCATAGAAGAGGATTCTCTTGAAGACAAAGTGTTGGTTGTAAATAATTCTATATTTTTTTTCAAAGCCCTCATTTTTATGTATCTATGGAAGTATGTGATAAATTGCTTATTTTCATTTAGTTGATATTGGGTCAATCCTTAATGTCATGCTTAAAATTTTTATAGAGGAATTCGGTTTATAGTGCTACGAGGAGAGAACCAAGAATGGTCTACACTAATTCTCAACAAATAGATACCAATGATATTAAATATTCCATGGTAGTTTTATGCGCTCATCTTGAAATCATAACAACTTATAATATCCAAGTAATGGATATGTCAGTGAGTAACTATTTGATCATCGTTGGTATAGACTCAAAAACTAGAATAGGTTGGTATATGTCAATGTATGGCACTCATATGAACCTTCCTAAAGATGGTAAGAATATTATTATTATAAGGGAAGGAATATTATCACCTAATAGGGAACCTCATCAAAAAATTCAAACTCAAACCAAACTCAAAGCGAATCCAATCATTGTCAAACCCAAACTAAACCCAAACCATGTGACATTGCATATAGTTTTCTTTCTTTTAGGGTTTTATTGGCTACTATTCAACCTTAAGTATAATGATTGGCTCCCTGGCATTTGTACCCATTTTGTACTAGCAAATTTATATTTACAGACCAGGGGAACATAATGACTAGCTATTGGTATGTTGCATACCATATGATGAGAAATTTTATAGTTGATAAACCTAAGTTAGGCAAATCCAATGATCTTTTCACATTATCATACTAATCACAAAAGTATGGCATGTTTAGTTATAAAAAGAGACTCTTTAAGGAAAAATTAAACCAATAAGCCTTTAAAACATTTCATCAAGAAACCGTTATAAGTCGATGTACCATGTGACGTCAAACCCGTCACAAAGAATATATGAAGTTTCTTCGATGAATAAGGAAAAAAGTTTGAGAAAAGAGAATTACAATAAAGAGTGCAGTGCACTGAATCTAAATCTAAAGCTGTCACTGAATGTGAAGGCTATGAATGGAAAAAGAAAAGAACTGTGATTTTCGAAAGAAAAGCATTACAGAGAATGCAGCTATATTTAAGCAACATATTTCAAGTTTTGAGGATTTTCCTGGTCAAGTTGCAAGAAGTCTTTGGAAATTAAAAATTCGATCTCGTTTTTGATTGCTTTGACGTCCGGCTTGAACACGCTTTTGAGTTCATTAAAGCATTCATTTAGTAGACGCGAACAATCCAAAACTTTTCTACTCTTCATGATGCGAACAACGCAAGCTTGGATCGCAAGTTTTCTATCATCCTCTACGCCCATTAACACCTTCTTATTCCCCACCTTTTCTTCTAGAGGTGGTGGAAACGGAATTCGAATCCTCTTCAAGTTGCTGCTAAAATTAGGATTCACTTCAAAAGTGTCAGCAGGAGATACAACTTTGGTATTTGCAGGTTGTTTCAGAAGAATTTTGTACTTCGAACCCGCGATTGAATGTAGATGTTTGTCAACATGTTTATCATCTGCGAGGTTCAATTCTGATTTAATTTCTGCACGACTCAACTTCTCGTGGTCATTAAATAGCAGCAATATCATTGCTTGATAAGTTGATACGGTCATTTCTATTTCCATTTGGTTGTCAAAGTTGCCTCTGATATTACACGTTCCCAGAGAATATATCCATGTAAGAATACGACGTTCATTTTGTGCAGAATAATAAGCTTTGAATACTTGAACACAGTTGGCAATATCCGAAGGTAGATTGGGTTGGGAAATATATGATTGGGAGATTGGCCAAAATGGAGTGGTCAAGACTTTCACTCTCAGTTCTGTTCCAAGGTTGATATTTCCGCTACCAAGATATTCATCAAACGCAGATTTTCCCTCACTTGCTATAACCAAATCTTTTATCATGAACTCCATCTTTGATGTATACCGCTTCCCATTTTGCTCCGCCAACTTTGCTATCACCTGCTGCTCTATGCTAAGGTTAAAATTTTCATCCGACAATATTCTAGAGGCTAATTTTTTCCTATAAAGTTCACCAAATATATCTTTATCGGAGATATAGCCAACGAGTTTCACCACCTTTTCAAGCATATTCTCAACATCCCCATCGCTTAGTTTTGCATCGGTCTTTTTCACCTGGCCACCCTTACTAAGTAGATTATCACAAAATATTGCCAGTATTTCGGCAAATGTGCTTCCTCCAACATCATTTCCACATATTGCCTCAAATCCTAGAATCAAACCCTTGCTAATAATAATGTTTTTTTGAAATGCATCTTCAACATATTCCACATACCTGTCTTGGAGTTGAATGAAATTTCCTACCAAAGCATTTGAATCTTCTTCTTCTTCTGCCTGCTTTGCTATTATTCTTCCTTCTGTGGTCACTTGTTGTATTAAACAACTTGCAATTGTGTCCACACCCTTCGATATTTTAGAAAACAGCCTGTACATCCTGGAAAGATCATCTTTCTTGTGGTCTCTCAGCAAGGCGGGACAGCCTTTATGTTCATTTTGTACAAGCTGCGTTAGATAAGGCGAAAGTAGTTCATTTTGTACTATTAGTAATAGTTTCTCTTTGGTGGTGGAGTGCAAATAATGGGAAACCCTCTCCTCCTCTTGTTTTAAACACTCTTCAGCCTTTTTGAGAAAGTCAGGAAAAGAGAAGAGTGAAATCCATAAAGCAGCCTTTGTGGAGTAATAATTTCGAGTATCTTCCAACATCTGTGCTTCAAAATCGTTCTCGTACAAACCCACTCCTGCATCGTCCATTCCAATGTCCACGAAAAAGTTTAAAACGTTTTTCAGCAAAGACCAATCTGCAATTCGTTCTCCCTCACGCTCACTGTGAATGAGCGCCAGCACTGCATTCCTTGCAGTAGCCTTGATTTCATGGTACACATGCTGCCGGAAACACATGAACCCTGCATCTCTGAGAGGAGTCAAATAGTTCATTTTAACAAAGTAACGATCCAAATAACTGAACCACTTTGAAAGCCAGTGTACGATCACCTTATAGTTTTCCCAGCGTTTGACAAGTTGTTTCAACATCACCTCTCCATCCTTATTCCTGAGATCTGGTAAAATGACACCCACTAGGCATTCTTGTAACCAGTCCTTGTATCTATCATACAGTTGTTGCCTTTGAGAAGGGTTTTTTAGGGCAATGTTGTAACCAATAGTGTAAGTGTCAGCGTGGTCGTCTGCAACAAACAGTTCGGCTTCTGAAAACCCTTCCAAGATCTTTGCCAACCTTAAGAAACGGTTGTATAAAATGTCAAACCCTTGCTCCATCTCTACCGTAATACCAGTTCTTCTCCGCCCTTACACTTTTGCTACTGATTCTGCGCTCAATCGTTCTAGACACCTTTGGTAAGTAGAGGATATTCGATTTAATTGACGTATTGCTATGCCCACGATATCCCTTTATAATCGAAAACTATAGACACAATCACGTCCATTCACATTCAAGAGGGACACAACGTTGCATTTTGTAAGAACGTCGGCCTTTAATTAGTTCAAATGAGAAACTGATATCAGCGCTGTATAAATTCATGTTACCATATGATGCATTTTATGATGATATATTTGAATATATAATTTATAGTCGAGTCAGGATTATATCTTGAATGTATTAATATAGTTTATTTATTTTTAAATTGATGGACAATACACATCAAATCAAGGGATTTACCTATTTGGAGTGAAATTTTATCATTTTATCGTTAACATAATTATATTGATAGAGCAGTCCATATATATTTATAGATGGATGGTTTTAATAGAGTATTCCATATATATTTAATAAAGTATATCAAATATTTTATTAATATACCATGAAAGAAATGGTTGACTATGGGTGACTATGGTTACATGTTTGTAAATGGTTGATATTGTTGATTTTTTTCTTTGCATGAAGAATTATTCTTTTCATCACATAGTATGATCATTTTTTTCATGGCCATGATGTGAAATTTTTCATCTTGAAAAAATTGATCGCCCATAACAATCACTTTTAATAATGTATATGTGCTAGTTGACATCTAACATGCATGAGGAAGATTAGACCTCATTGATGAATGAATCGAGCTCATCAAAGAGCAATTGTGGAAGTTGCTTTCAACATGATTTATCTACCTTATTTCTAATAGCCAATGAGTCTCCCCTCTTGTCGTTGTACCCAAAAACAATTGCAAGTGAAGAATTTGTGTAGATTATAGATAACTTAACAAGTCGACTCATAAGGTTCACTTCCTATCCCCATTCATCGACCAAGTGTTGGATACCTTAGCGAGGGGGAAATATTTCTCTACCCTCAATAGATTTAGCAAATATAACCAAATTCAAATCGCTCCCGAGGATTGTGACAAAACCATGTTGATATGTCCCTTAGTGACATCTTCCTACTTTATTCCTACAACTTTCCAACAAGAAGTAATTGGAATATTTTCTTACTTCATCCATGAATATGTGGAAATTTACGTGGACAATTTTACAACTTATGGTGATGAATTTGATGTAGCTTTGGCTAATGTACATAAATTGTTAATGAGATGTAAGGAATGCCACATAGTCGTTAATAATGAAAAAAATTAATGATGTTAGTTGACGACATCATACTTCATTTAAAGGTATAAAATTATATCTAGCAAAAATTAAGGTAGTATTGAATTTTCATCACCATAAGGTAATATCTAACATCATACTTCATCAAATTGTTGGATTTGCAATAATACTAAGAGGGGAGGTGGGTTAGATCAATATAATACAATTTTCAATTAAAAAAAAGTTGGAGGTAGAACATGGATCATAGGATATATGTGGAAACCTATCAAGGAAGAAATGAAAAACTTCTTTGGATTGATTTTTCTTTGAGGGAACCAGCCTACTCTTACAATCTTTGTAGGAACCAAAACATAGGGTACACCAATGCTCTCAATCCATCTATGTATTAGCCTACAATAAATAACAATCCCCTCTACTAATTTATAGGTACTAACCTATAGGTACTAACCTATAGGAGACACCAATCCTCTCTACTACTTTGTACGCACCAACCTATAGGAAACACCAATCCCCTCTAATCGATTATCTCCAATCCTTTCTTCTTTGGTCCACTTTCCTCTTCTTCATTTTTTTTTGTAGTCCCCTACTTCCTCTCTCCAATCTCTAATATTTTGTCCTCCAGTTCACTTTTCCCTTCTCAAGTTTTTGCAGCCACCTCATTCCCTCTCATTCATCCACAATTCATTAACCATTCCTTCACTAATGTAATTATTTTTCATTGTATCTTAAATAAAGATCCTACCAACTCTTCTCTCTTTCATTCTCTACACCTTTCAAAAATGAATGATCTTTGACTTTAGTACCATTACGATGTTATTCCCACAATATCCTTTTAAATAGAGTACAAAAACATAGTTTCTCTAATCACACATCCTTCCATGAAGGAACAATGTTACCTTAATATTGAAAGAACATCAAATATTCATTACTTGAAATGAGAAATACCTCTACAATCTATATTTTATTAATTAATTATAGTAAGAAATTGATATCAACACCATATAAAAAAAAATCACCACATTTTAATTAATTCAATTGATACATACGTCTGTAATTCATATCCAAATCCTTCATTTATGTAATAATCCCCTTTAATTCTTCATTTATCCAATAAATGTAAATGAATTTGACAATCACAACATCCAATGAAGTAAGTTGTAGAAACATATTGATGATGTTGGGATATATGTAGATAGGAAGTTAATTGCCGTGGGAATAAATATGAGAGAAAATAATGAATACATTGGACTAACATTAGTAAATATTGTTGACACAAGATTATCTAATACATTTTATATGTCACTTTGCATATAAAAGGTAAAAAAAATGGAACTAATTAGTGTATATCAACCACATTTAGTAATGCAGTTGTGCTAGTTGACACCCTTATCTTCAATAGGAAGGATTAGTAGACTATGGTTGACTATGGCTAAATATCTTCAAGCTATGGGTGAGGAGGTCTATTATGGTCAACATATAGTTGACTATGGATGACCATGCTCGTACATAGCTAACTACAATTGACTATGATAGATTATGATTGACTATGGTTGACTATCATTGATCGTGACTCACCATGTTTGATCATGGTTGATGATGGTTGACCATGGTTTGACCATGATAACCATGAATGAACATGTTTGATAAATTTGACCATGGTTGATAACATTTTTCTGTGATAGATTATAGCTGTCCATGTTGACAATGGATGGCCATGGTTGACCATGTTTGACCATGAACAACATGGTTCACCATGCTCAACCATTTTAACCATGGTTCACCATAGTTTCCCATCTTGAGCATAATAGATCATGGGTTGACCATTAGTGTTCAAGGTTTTCTATGGTTGAATGGACATGACCATGATTGATCATGGTTGAAAAATGTTGACCATGGTTGACCATTTTGATAATGTTTGGCCATGTATGAGTTTGTTTGACCATAGTTGATCTTGGCCAAACATGGTCGACTATGGTCAATATGATTAACTATGGGTATCCATCGTTGTTCAAGGTTTTCAGCAGTTGCCTATAGATGAATATGGTAAAAAATCGATGACTATGATGCCTAGGTTTATTAAGGTTGACCATGTTCGACCATATTGTCCATTGTTGACCATAGTTAGCCTTGTTGACAATGCAAACCATTATTAAATATTTTTTGACCATAAATTACCGTGGTTTTTTATCCATATTTATGAAGGAATGAATTGAAATACAATATAAATAGATACACCAAGATACAATGAAACCAAACTTCAATACATTAATAAAAAAGTACCAAAAATTGTTGACATGCAGAATGGAAATAAACTAGCATAGGCGATTATAGCTTATCTTTGAGAAGAGATGCGGCAACTACATGCCTTCTAAACTATGTTACAATGAGTCTTGAAGGCCTATTAATTATTAAAAAATAATGGAAAACCTTAAACATCCAAAAAACCTAACCCTACGAGATGAAGTACCAAAAGTAAGTGGGCCCCGTTAGGGTAAATTGATACATCAACTTGTCGGCGTCATAACTTTGGCATAAGATCTATTGTTGATGTGTACGATACCTCACTGGAAGATCTATTTGAGGAATACAACTTTCTTCTACCAGCTATGGGTATTCCCATTTTACAAAAAAAACGTCGTTTGGGGCCTCAAAGTGACTTTAAAAGTTCAAGGCTCGAAAAGTTTCCAAAACTAGTAAATCGTGCTACAATTAAGGAAACTTAAAGAAACAATTGTGGGGATCCAATTGGAATAGGCTGATGTCCACCAATATCCACCTGGATCACCCCCCCCCCCACCTTAGGAAGTAATGGTCCCCATTGCATTGAGTTCCTCCATGAGACGAGGAAACTTATGTTGAACTTTCTCCCTCGTAAGCCACATGCCTTGGTTGAGGAGTTGGATATCTTTGACAACCCGTTACAGTTGGATATTTTGCTGGCGAGTGTTTTTTATCTTCGTCTCCATGATTCAATTAGTTGTGGCATGTTCCATGCAGTCTCGGTTTAGCTCTGTTGGTGTGATTTGTTCTCTAATTTTTTATGTGTTTAGTAATGGTGGAAAGTTTGCCCAAAGGAAGTCCACATAGAACACTGGGTGTAAGCCAAGGAGTGGGGGAATGCTAAGCTCAAAAGGATTGTCTCCCATACCCTTGGTGATAGTGTAAGGCCCATATCAGAGTGGTTTTATCTACTGATGGGGTCCAGTAAGGTGTTCTTTCTGCAAATGCAACAGAATTTGTCACCTATTTGAAACTTGTGCGACACCCGATGTTGATGATGTAACTTCTTGTAATTAGAATTGGATTTATCGAAGATGTCATGCACTTGCTAGAAAATATGTTGGATGCGTTTAATAAATCGGGTTGCTTTATCATCCTCGAACTATAGATGTGTGGATCTTGTGTAAATCTAGAACTTGCTTGCAATCCACTAGCATCTAGTAAGTGGTCACAAACTCTGAATCATTCTTTTACATTTGTGGCCATCCAAGGGTCTTGTGGCCATAAGAGTTGAGAACAGTAGTTAGTGCGATAACTGGCGGTCGACTGAGGAAATATACAACATGATTGGTGCTACCCTTCTTGTACTTAATGTTTAAGGGAAATTGTTGAATATATGTAGACCACTTCTCATGGCGATCATTTGTAACTTCCCTTGTGTCTATATAAACTGAAGAGGTCAATGATATGTGTGGATGACTGTCTCATTCCCCAAAATGTAATGTTTCCATTTTTGGAAATACTACATGATAGAGTACATCTCTTTATCATAAGTGTGGTACTTCTGAATTGTATTGGAAAGTATATCATTGTGATATGTCATGGGATGCCCTTACTAGTTGATAACTACACCAATAACATATTAAGAGGAATCCATCTCGATTTCGAATGGCTATTGCAGGTTTGGCAATGTGAGTATAGGTGTAGAGTAGGGGCGGTGCTTCAGTTCAGTGAATGCCTTATGTTGGGACTTGAACCAAGAAAAAATTGCTTTCACTCTACCCTTTGTAACTTGACTCAAAGGCTAAGTGATATGGGAGAATCCCAACACAAGCCTTTGATAAAAATTGGTAAGGACCAAAAAGTTGCAATACTCTATTAGAGTGGTTAGGGTTAGTCAACCTAGAATGAATTTGATCTTAGCCAGATCCACATTCACGCCTTTCTCATCCATGACATAGCCCAGATATTGGACCTGACCCATGCCAAAGGTGCATTTCTCTAGGTTGGCGAATAGTTTGTGTAGTTGTACGCTTTGAAGGACCCGTTGAATGTGTTGCAAGTGATCCTTCCAACTCTTGCTAAAGATAAGAATGGTGTCTAGATATACAGCCACAAATCAGTTGATGAGGGCCGCAAGATGTCATCCATCAACATCATAAAATTTGCAGGTGCATTTATCAACCTGAAAGGCATGACAAACCATTCAAAAAGGCCCTCCTTTGATTTGAAAGTGGTCTTCCATGCATCTATGGGATCTATTGGAACCTAGTGATAATCAAACTTAAAATTGATCTTACTGAAATACTTTCCCCCCTTGAGCTGGTCAAGAACGTCATTAATCCATGGGATTGGATACCTATTCCTGACAGTGATTTTGTTCACTGCCTGATAGAGCCTCTAGGTCACATCCTCCTTTTGTACAAATATAATCAGGCTCCCACAAGGTGATGAACTTGGTCGGGTGTGACCTTTTTGTAGCAGCTCTTGGATCTGCCACTTGATCTCTTCATTTTTAGAATGGAGTGGCAGTATATCGATCCATTGGGTAGAGGTGATATAGGGATTAGATCAATCGAATGATTAACCTAAAAGTGTGAGCGAACCCCTATGGGTGAGGAGAAGATGTCCCTGTATTCTTCCATGACCTTATCCACCTACTTCTGCTGCATGGAGGAAACTTTCTTAGGGTCCATGGATGTGACCACGATCTTCCCCTTACTTTAAGAATGAATAAAAAAGAAATAAAAAATTCTCGGTCTGGGAGATGATCTTACTACATTTCTTAGCGGAGATCAAAGAGATGGTGGAAGGCGGGACTACCTCTGATATCTTGCATAACTTATTTCCCAAAGTAATAATATCAGTGCAAGGCCTAAACTCATACACAACATGATGCTTCCACAAGTATGGCTAACTTAATAATACATCACAAACATCAAGAGGAGCAACATCACACAATACCTCATCCGTGTAGCGCTTGTTGTAGGGAATATGACACTGCTGGCTGACATGGAGATATCGTCCTTGATGAAGTCACCATGTGGTGTATGGTTGTGGGTGTGGTGTGGTTAGTAGGCCCATCTTATTCATGTCCTCTACTAAAATGAGGTTCTTTTGGCTTTCGTTGTTGAAAATGAACTACAATGACGAATTCTTCACCAACATCTGTGAGTGGAAGAGACACTCCCCCTCGTTTGGATTTTTGGGCTCAATATTTTGGACCTTAGTGGTGGCAACAGTGGCTCTAGATTCTGTGTCAATAATCTACTTCCCCTTGTTACTCCCCATGTATGTTTTTGGATAAGAATCAAAAGACGCATTATACTTTGAAGATTCTAGCTTGACCACCAATGACTTCTTGGCACAACACTCATTTGCGTTGTGAGAGGGGCTCTTGTGGAACTCATATCACTTTTATGTTTCCTTCTTCATCCTCATGGTACCATTATTTTCTTGTGGCTTCGATGGGTTTTCCTAGGCCGCTCCATCTTTGTTTTGTCTTTTTTCCTACAGTTTGGGACTTCTCTTGCCCTAGTTTTGGTTCGTGAATCCAAAATTGTGCTTTTGTTTATTTTTTTTTCATTCTTGGCAGCGTTGCATCAAGTAAGGAGATGTATAGGAAATCCATTTCTCCTTGAATATATTTGTGAAGAAAACCATGGTACTTGAGTACTAGACATTGCTCAGAGTCCTTGATACCCAACTTTGTGCATAGAGTATTAAAAACATTTTTGAGCTCATGCACATTCTGGTCACTTTGCTGTCGGAGTGTGGTCCACATATGTACTTGTCCTCATAGCTCCCTACATGGTAATATTCTTCTTTAGGATCATCTCAAAAAGAGTTCCAAGAGGGGGCGACTGTAAACAAAGAGGGTTCTTCAATCCTTCTCTCACAATAATTTTTTCACCAATACTTTACACCGGGGGGGGGACCTTAAGCATTACAAAAGTAATTTTCTCCCCATCGAAGAAGCTATGAACCAAAAAATAATGTTCTGACAGATTCAACCTTTTATCTACAACATCTACATCTATGTGCCATTCGAATATAAGGATATCAAATTTTACTTGTACCTTGAAGGAGGTGGCACCTCCAAAGTGACTGTTGGATGAATATGTGCCGCCAATGGGCATCCACTGAAGGATCAGGGAAAATTTGTTTGTCATATCATTGCTTTTCTGCTCGAGAGCTTATTTGAGCAAAAGTATGATAAGATTTCATGCTTCATCATCCTTCTTTTCTTCTGCCATGGGAGGTCATCAATGTCGGCAAGGACTGTCTTGCAAAGGCTCAACCAGTTCAAATCCCAACTCCTTATATCTCGACCTCATTAAGGACATTCACATAAAAATAGAGAAAGAGGAGACTGCTCTAATACCAATGCTCCAGATTTATGAAGGGAGAAAATGAAAGACAAGTATAAATAAAAACACAGAGATATAATGAAAACATAACTTCAATTCATTAATAACAAAGTAACGAAAAATGTTTACATGCAGAATGGAAATAAACTAGCTCACGTGATGGTAACTTATCTCTTAGAAGAGATGTGCAACTACATACCTTCTGAACTATGTTATAATGAGGATCAAAGGAATACTTATTATTTAGAAACAATGGAAAACCGTAAACATCTAAAATCCTTAACCTTAGGAGATGAAGTTCCAAAAGTTTGCGGGCCCCGTTGGGGTAAATTGGTACATTAACTTCTTGGGGTCGTGACTTTGGCATACGATCTCCATTTGATGCGTACAATACCTCATTGGAAAAATCTATCCAAGGACTACAACTTCTAACTATAAACCAATACCATAGACTACAATTTTTCTTATTTTCCATAAAAAAGATGTTTAAGGTCTCAAAATGGCTTGAGAAGTTGAGGACCCGAAAAACTACAAAAATTAGTAAACTGTGCTATAATTAAGTAAACTGAAAGAAACAATGGTGGGGGTCCCAATTGGAATAGGTGGGTGGCCACCAATATCCACCTAGATCATTTTCCCATGTTTTCTATGGACTATGGTTGCATATGGTAAACACATGGTTGACTAAGTTTGACCATGGTTAATTATGGTTGAAAAAGGTTAGTTATGGTTGAAAAGGATCAACATATGGTTAGCTAAGGTTGACTATGTTGACCATGGTCAACCATATCATAATGGATGACCACTATGACATGTTTGATCATTGTGACATTGATATTTTGTTACCACATTTGACATTATCAATTATGATTGTCCATGTTTGAATTTGCTTGACAATTAAGAATCTGTTAGACCATATTTCGACATCATTGATTATGGATGACCATTATGAAATGATCATATTATGACACTAAGATATGGTTGTCACATTGTGGCATCAACTTTTTGCTCATAAACTTGTTGGAATCATAAATATATGGAGAGGGCCAAGGGGGAACCATTATAATACATTTTTTTACTTCTATAAAAAATTATAGCACCATAGAAATAAAACTTGTAGGTGGAACATGGATCACAGTATATACATGGAAACCCATAAGGGAATAAATCCAAAACTTCTTTTAATTTATTGTTCTTTAAAGGAACCAACCTACTCAAGCTACTTGTATAATCCTTCTAGGCACCAAAATGTAGGGGACACCAATGCCCTCAATATTTGTATGTACCAACCTATAATAAAAATAATCCCCTTTATTTCTTTATAGGTACCAACCTATAGCAGGAACCAATCCCCTTTATTTCTTTATAGGTACCAACCTATAGGAGGAACCAATCCCCTCAGCTACTTTGTACACACAAACCTATATAAGGCACCAATCCTTTCTTATCAATTATCTCCAATATGTTCTTCTTTGGTTTAATTTTCTCTTCTTTGATTTTTTGTAGTCACATGCATCGACTCTTTGATATTTAATATTTTCTTCTCTAGTTCACTCTAACCTTCTCAAGTTTTTGTAGTCACCTCATTCCTCTCTCAGAAATTTAATTTTATTCTCTAGTTAGATTTTTTCTTCTACAATTATCTACAATCACCTCATTCCATCTCATTCATCCATAATTTATCAACCTTTCCTTTATTAATGTAATTCTGTTATATTATATCCTACCAACCTATAGGAGGAACCAATCCCCTCAGCTACTTTGTACACACAAACCTATATAAGACACCAATCCTTTCTTATCAATTATCTCCAATATGTTCTTCTTTGGTTTACTTTTCTCTTCTTTGATTCTTTGTAGTCACCTACTTTGACTCTTTGATCTTTAATATTTTCTTCTCTAGTTCACTCTACCCTTCTCAAGTTTTTGTAGTCACCTCATTCCTCTCCTAGAAATTTAATTTTATTCTCTAGTTAGCTTTTTTCTTCTTCAATTCTCTACAATCACCTCATTCCCTCTCATTCATCCACAATTTATCAACCTTTCCTTTATTAATGTAATTCTTTTATATTATATCCTAAATAACGATCCTATTGAATTATTCTTTATATCATTCTATACATCTTTCATAAATGAAGGATCTCTTATTTTAATGCCATTATGATGCCATTCCCACCATATTCTTTTACAATGGAAAACAAAAACACAATGTATATGATCACACATCCTTTCATGAGGGGCACAATTTTATCTTAATATTACAAGAACATCAAATTTTAATTAGTTGATGAGAAATACCTATTTAGTATATATCCTCTTACTTAATTGAAGTGAGAAATTGATACCAACACCACATAAATATTTTCTCCACATTTTAATTAATTCAATTAAGACAAACCTTCATAGTTTATATCCAATTTCTTATTTTTTCATAATAATGCCTTTAACTCTTCATTTATCCATTAACTTTCAATGAATTTGAGAACAAAAACATGCAATGAATTTGGCTATGAAAACATATGGATAATCTTGGGATATATGTGGATAGAAGGTCATATGCAGTGGGCAGGAATATGAGAATACATAGGACTAGCATAACCACATTAGTAAATGTGGTTGATATAAGTCGATCTAAAATATTTTATATGTCACTTTTCATATAAAGGTAAACAAATGGAACTCATCAATTTATATCAACCACATTTACTAATTTCGTTATGTTATTTGATACCACCATCTTTAGACGGAAGGATTAGTAGTCCATGGTTGACTCTGGATGAATATATTCAAGTTATGGTTGAGGAGGTCTATTATAGTCAACTTATAGTTGACTATGTGATGTGAATATTCCATTAGAGTTTCTAAAATTGGCCCCTTTTTGCAGTCGGTGCCCTGTAAAAAAAATCGCTTAGCAAAACCACCAAGTTCAAGTTGTCTTTATAGCCCTAAGAGTCAAAACTCTTTACAATATAGGCCTCGGAGAAAAGCGATATACACTACGCATGTATGATTCAGAATTGAAACCCTACTTAAAAAAATGGTGGAAGGAATTTAGAATAGTACCGATGTGTCCTGGCATTTAAAATTATGGTGCATAGCCTTGGGCACTCCAAATTACATTGTTAAGTTAGGCATAGGCCAGGTGGGCTCCACCCACTCCATTCGAGCTTGGTGATGAAGCTTTGTGCAACATATTGTAACTTTTGGGTAATCCCAACCCTCAAACCTCTGGTCTATTATAACATGAAACATTGGGCACTCTCCCTTCAGGTATTACCTTTGGTATGACGTGTCTCGATCCCTATCTACCTAGTTGTGCAAACTTGGGTTCTTAATCATTCCTCTAGGTTTGACTTTCAGGTCGTCCGTTGTTAGGTCCCTATACTACTAATGTAACCCCTTATTGTTATTAGTACAACCCCCTTATTATATTGTTGTGCCCATGTAGTCCCCAAATTGTTATTATTGTGCCCCATAGAAGCCCACTATTGTTATTATTTTACCCTTACATTATTATTGTTATGTCGCTCTGATAATATTATGACCCCTTAGACTTTTATATACATAAATGAGGTCTTGTCATTTGTATCATCCAAGAATTGTTTATTTGTGTAATGTCAAGGAGGTTGCCCCCTCAAGAGGCTTATTTCTAAGGCAATGATCTATCTTTTCTATCTTTTTGTGAGCTGGTTTCATAACATTTGGTATCAAAGCTTTGGATTCTAGGGTTTCACTGCTCCAAACATGTCATTGTGGAGTTTTCACTATAGTTTTTTTTTTGTTTTTGTTTTTTTGGATTTTTTTGTTTTGTTTTTGTTTTGTTTTTTTTTGTTTTTGTTTTTGTTTTTGTTTTTGTTTTTGTTTTTTGTTTTTGTTTTGTTTCTTTGTTTTGTTTTGTTTTGTTTTGTTTTTTTGTTTTGTTTTGTTTTGTTTTGTTTTTTTGTTTTGTTTTGTTTTTTTTTTTCCTGAACCTCAGGCCCAAATTTCAGATCTTGGCTCGCTATATTTTCATATATATGATTTGAGGAGGTTAGGGTTTTTGCAGACTCCCAAATTACATCCTGAACAGGTGACCTTGGGAAAATCATCATAACTTTCTCTCTAAGAATTAGATTGAAATTTCATAAGAAGTTACAGAAAGAGAACGAACTTTATTTTGTTTGGGTATAATTTTCAGAATTTAAGGTTGAAAATGTGACACGTGGCACGTCGTACAAGTTTGCTCTACTGAACTATTCTATAACTAGGTCATCTTGGGATATTGGGAATAAATATTTCTTCAGGAATCCAATCATGATTAGACTTGCGGAGTTAGAAAGAGGACTCAGAGCCCTATTACAAGCCAAAATTTCTAAACTTAAATATCCGAAATTATAGATTATAGTCGTTTCAAGATCTAGCTCGTAAAATCAAGAAAAAGCGAGATGAGGAAGTTTGATGGCAAGGATCTGGTAAATTGGATACTATAGATGGAGAAATATTTTGATCTACATGGTGTACCACTGTTACAGAAGGTACGTATTGCATCTAATTATTTAGAATCGAATCAATTTTTATGGTATAAAGGTATTTTTTCTTGTAAACCACTTGTCACATGGTCAATTTTCACGGAGGAAATGATAGCACATTATGAGGATACCAAGAGCAACACCTTCTTTAGCCAATTGATAAATCTCAAATAAAAGTGTTCAAGGGTAGAGGACATTGAGGACTTTCAAAAATTGAATATAAGGGTAAATGATATTCTAAGGAAGCAAAAGATAAATAGTTTTATTTATGCCATGGAAGCTGATATCAATTGTATGAAAGCATATTGGAAGAAAGGCATGGAATATTTTAAGAAAGACATGAAAGGTTTGAAGGAAGGTGGGAAAAAGATGCTACAAGAAAGGCCTCGTAATGACAAAAAGGATCAAGAAATGTCAAAAGAAGAGGATATACACCGAGAACCAACCCTAGAGAAAGAATAAATGAATCCGAACATATCTTGTATTGCAATGACAAGAATTACCACTCCTCAAACTCTCAAGATAGAAGGGCATATCAAGAAGAAGAAGGTTCAAGTAGTGAAATATCAAGAAGAAAAGTATCAGTAACCATCAAAAGAAAAGGATACTCACTAGGAACCAACCCTAGAGAAAGAAGAAATGAATCTGACCATATCTTGTAATGCATTGGTCTGAATTACCACTCCTCAAACTATAAAGATAGAAGGACATATCAAGAAGAAAAAGGTAATAGTGTTGATAGATTTGAGTAGTACCCATAATTTTATTCATTGTAATATAGCCAAGGAATTGAATTTCTTCCTATATCCAGCACCAGAGTGTCAAGTGACGGTTGTAAGTGGAGGAACCATAAATTGCTTTGGAAAGTGCCATAATATCAAGCTATCCATGGGAGAATATGTATTGAATAGCCAAATGCTTTCCGTTCCAATGGGTGGTACTGATGTTGTACTATGAGTCTAATGGCTACAATCCTTGGGTATAATAGCTTTTAATTTTCAAGAACTTTTCATGATTTTTTCTTCAGAAGGAAAGAAATTTGAATTAAGGGTATCACAGGGAAACTAGGAAAGATAATTAGCTCTAACAGAATGACAAAGCTTATAAAGAAAGAACAATGAGGCATAATTGCACAATTATGTTCGCTAATGGTTCCCACATTGAAATCATCTATTTCTCCAGATCTCCAAAAAGTCTTGGACAATCATTCCAAGGTATTTTAGACTCCCAAAGGTATCCCACGTATTTGTGATCATGATCATGCTATTCATTTGATTCGAGGAAGTGTTCCTCCAAACATCATGCCTTATAGATGTCCATAGGACCAAAGGAGTGAAATTGAACATATGGTTGCAGAAATGGTAGAGGTTGGTATAATTATCCAAACAAATTTGATAAACAAAGCAAGGGAGGAATGGAAAAATGACGAAGCAGGTGGGAACTCATTCAAAAGTTGTCGAAGATCCCAGTTTTGAACATATTGCTAGAACTTGACAAGGAAGGAAAAATCATATTGGAACCTGAAGCATTCATAGAAGCTAGAAGTCGACAGCTACAAAATTGATAAATTTCAGAGTATCTGATCAAGTGGAAGAACTTACCCATTGAACATTCCGCAGGGAAGGACGAGAATTTTATACAGAAGCATCAAGAACTACTCAAGCGTTGAGGACAACACTTTTTTAAGGATAGGGGAATGTTAGGTCCCTATAGTACTAGTGTAACCCCTTATTGTTATTATTACAACCCCCTTATTATATTTTTGTGCCCATGTAGTCCCCATATTGTTATTATTGTGCCCCATAGAAGCCCACTATTGTTATTATTGTGCCCTCACATTATTATTGTTATGTCGGCTCTGATTATATTATGACCCCTTAGACTCTTATATATAGAAAGGAGGTATTGTTATTTGTATCATCCAAGAATTGTTCATTTGTGCAATGTAAAGGAGGTTTCCCCCTCGAAGAGGCTTATTTCTAAGGCGTTGATCTCTCTTTTCTATCTTTTTGTGAGCTGGTTTCATAACATCTGTTCTATCAACACCCGCACTCAATTAGGTCCCACTCCTAATGCTTCTATCCCACTTATATGAGCTCGACGCATTGATAACAGGGTGCTTATGAGTGTCGCCGAGGTGAAACCTTCAAGTTGGGCCTATAATTTCCCACAAGATCAAAGCTCCTCACTTTCTCCTTTAGTTTGTGCATCCATGTCCTTCCTTCTGACTTACAATTTCAACTTTCAACTTATAGTTTATCTGGGCAGCCAGCTAGATTTGTGTCCTATAATCTGGAAATTAATGATCCTAACCCCCAACAACTAACAAACTTTCCAAAAATAATGAAATCCAATAAGTGTTGGCCTATTGGACTTAGTCTCAAACACGTTTCTTTGTCCCTCTAGTTTTCTTTGGCCCTTAGTTTTCCTCTCTTATTTGCGATGCCTCTAAGGCATTTATTTGGATAAATCCTATCCGTTCATCTCATCCAATTTAATTCTCCAAACACCAACTAAATGTAAGGCAAAAAATCAAAACACAGATTTTTCTGTAGGATTGTGGGAGAAGAATGGATTAATATGAAACACAACATAGAGCTCTTGTGAAAAAAAATCACACTCCACCACACTTCTCTTTCTTTTCATTAATCAAATATATGAATATTACATTAATTTAGTTACTATCCTCGAAGATAGAATATGAGGACTAAGCTAGATAAAAATCTACCTAAACTACAACTGCTAAAACAATTTGACTAATTTACTCAAATACGAGGAAAATTAAAACAATTTCTGGCCTAACAATCCAAATTTTTAGGAACCAACTCCTCCAGTAAAATATTTTGACCTCTCGGTTAAAGAGAAATTATAGATACCCCTACATCATGCTCTTGCTATAATATGAAACAATCCCCCATTTATGAATAACAATAGCTAAGGTTAGAGATATAAATGAGGACCCTTTTTAAATTTTAGTCTTAGGATAATAAAACCTAACTCTAATAAGTTTCCTTGAAAAATATTTCAAAATAACCCAAGGATGAGATCCTCATCGCAAATCGCAAATCACGCTTTTCCATGTGACTATCATAAAACAACTTTAAAAATTTGCGATGCGCAATCAAATGTCCCACTGCGATATCCCAATTATAGGCACCTTGTCATTTTGCAAATCGCACTTCAAAAACTTTGCAAGTAATTAAGCTATGCCACTACAATGCCCATTAATAATTTGCGAAATGCGATATTGCGACAATCACTATCACATTTTTCCTTATAGAAAAGACAACGCTATATTGTATCCGTTTAAAGATTGCGATGTGCGAATAAGAGTAGTAAGTGTGTGAAATAATTGTGTTTTAAATACAAAAATGAACGAATTGAAAGGTTAATTAATATTTAGTGGCATGAAGAGAGGTAATCATTTTCCAAGTTATGGGTAGTTAACATTGGGTATCTCATTAAACCTTTCTCACGATCCAAAGTCATTTTAGAAAATATTTCAGTCTTAATTGCCCGATACCGTGTGCGCTGATATATCTTGTCCATTTCAAACAAGCTTCAAAATACATGTCATTGAGGAAGGTGATGCAGAAACAAAAAAAACAGAGAATTGTTGAATTCGAGTTTATAGAGATGGCTCCCATATTCTCTAATATAGTCTGCAACGATGACGGAGGAGAAACATCTTGGGAGGTCATATACAATAGGCTTGAGGACGAGCATCCCAAGATTACCGTCACAAGAGCAACAACTGACTCAACAAGACATTTGGCGCTTCAATTCAAGGATGTTTCCTATTCTTTCCTACATCAGATAGGAGAGAGGGCTAAAATCCTCCCATAAATGGATATGATCAGGTGGGTAGTCGAAAACCTCACCATAGAATATAGGAAATTCAGGAATTCAAGAATGGAACTCATGGGATCATTCAGGTCAGAGGACATAAAGAAAATGTACCATATAGGTGACCCTCATGATATATATGATAAGACATACGTGGACAACTTTGCAAAGAAGAATGCAGACCCCTTCAAGCTGATTCAAGGCTGGAGAGTATTGGACAACAAATTCAAATTTTACAAATTGGGTATGTATGCTATAGCCTTTTTGGAAAACCCCTACAACTATGCAGCTGCTATGCTATGTAGACTATATGGGTTGCCCAATAATTCTAAGTTTTCAATAGAATGGATTCCTCTGGTTGATGTCTGCATTAATTCCCACATCATGAATTGGGCCACCATCCTATCTGATAACCTAGTCACCATCATTACTAAATATCGACACAAGAGAGCCTCCTCTCTAGAGAACCTTTCCCCATTCTATTTTAGTGCCTACATTATGGATGCCATCTGTTTCTACACTATATTTCCGACCATGGGTTGGAAATGGACCTTATAGGACGCCTACCCTATCCATGTCAGTCATAAGAAAATATCGGAATCCCATGATATACCCCATTTATATAAAATATGTCATTCTGTTATTTTTCCCCTGCATCAAATAATTTTCAATGAGAAAGCCACCAGGTTTTCCCAAGAAGCCACAAAAGATCTTCTAGCTGTCGGAAAATATTTTATTGATGAATGGTTCACCTACATTAGGGTTTTTGGTAGCACAGCCGACCCACATTTCCTTCCTTTGTATGTTTCTGATAAATTGTTAGCAAGGGAAATCGCCCACCAGACCATGGGAAAAGGCCTAAATAAAGTCCTCAAATAAAGCAAGAAGTTATTATGGCCCCCTTTTCCTGTCAAGTAAGGTTCTTTTTATTTAGAAAATTTTAATCATGGCATTAAGGAGTCAGTAAACATGGAAGCCCTCAGGCTTCATACATTGCCAAAAAGGTAATTTGATCCAACAAGGTAGCATATAACATCACTATTGCAGTAAAGCTCAAGCCATACAACCATGAGGATAACGATTTTGAAGGCCGGTTAAAGTTGGTTAAATCCTTTGAACAAGCATTCGAATGGGATAAAGCGAACCTTAGTCCTAAATATTTTGAAATATTTCAGGAATTCAGAAATGAAAGGCTCGAAGTAATCCCAATGAACTTGTTGAAGATCAAAGATAAGCCTACACCAAGTGTGACTGTTAACAGTGAAGGATCTAGTTCTCGCATAGAGTCTTGGCTGAGAAACAGATTATGAGCACTGTTTGTTGAGTATGGAGCATGATTGTTTAGAGGTCTTTGTTTCAGTCGGATGTATACACAAGGAAGTTTATACACCCCTCCACGCGGGGGGGGGGGACTTGTCCCCCCCGGCCAGGGGGTTCGGGGGCAACGCCCCCGAAGCTAAAAGCAGATGTAAAATTGCCTTATAAAAGTATAGTAATTTCTAGTCAATCTGGGCCGTTCATTAGGCGGATGATCTAACAGTAGAACTTATGTTTAGTTTAGGATTTTTTGATCTAGAAGGAAACCCCTCTCTTTGTATGAGGGCATTGTATTGCGTTTGTGTAATATATGTGTATTCTCTGAGCGAGAAGTATAGTGGTGAGACTGTGAGAGAAAACATAGGATATTACAGTGGATCTGCTGTAGGTTGTGTCTCTTCATTTTGATGGATAATAGAAAGGAAGGACTGGCTATTCGTGGTGGACATACCCCAAACTAGGTGAACCACATATATCTGTGTCTCTCTTGTTTTATGCGTTTTCTTTGTTTATATTTCTGCAATATTTTATGTGTTCCATTGCTCTGTAATATATAATTTTCTAACATCTGGTATCGGAGCCGAAGGTCTATTTGGCTAATAAACTCGTAGGAAAGAAGGGTTCCTCTTTCGAGTGGGAGAAATGGCGGAAGATGGTAAGTTTAGGGTTGAGAAATTTAACGACCAAAGCTTCTCACCGTGGAAGATGCAGATGGAAGATTATTTGTATTAGAAAGATCTATACCTACCATTGGGCGAAAAAACAAAGATGCCGATGGGTATGACAGATGAAGAATGGAACCTTCTCGATAGAAAGGCACCCGAAACAGTACGGTTGTGCCTCGCAGCATCAGTCGCCTTCAAAATTTCGAAGGAAACAACAACAGAGGGTTTGATTAAGGCGTTGGAGAAACTATATGAAAAACCCTCAACCTCAAACAGGATATTTCTTATGAAACGGTTATTTAATATGAAGATGTCGGAAGGTGGATCTGTTGTAGGCCATTTAAATGATTTTAATACTATTACAAGTCAGTTATGTTCTGTAGTGGTAAACTTTGATGATGAAGTTAGAGCTATGTTATTCTTGTGCTCATTACCAGAAAGCTGGAATGGTTTAGTAATGGCCATTAGTAACTCTGTTTCTGGATCTAGTACTTTAAAGTTTGATGATGTTGTCGGTGCTATCCTTAGCGAGGAAATGTGACAGAAAATCTTCGGTGAAACATCGGGTAATGCTTTGAGTGCAGAGTCTAGGGGAAGAAAAATGGAAAGAGGAAAGAGCTCAAGATATCGTAGTAAATCAAGGAAAGGCAGATCTAAGTCCAGATCGGGGATAGTGTGCTGGAAATGCGGAAATAAAGGACACCTAAAGAAATACTGTAGATCTCGGAAAGGAAAAGAAGAAGATGCACAACAAGAAAACAATCATGAAGCAAATGTGACAGGTGAGGTGTTACAAGATGCTTTGATTCTTTCTTTCGAAAATATTACTGATTCCTGCATGGTAGATTCAGGGGCCTCATTCCATGCCACACCTAATAAGAAATACTTTCATGACTATGTTCAGGGAGATTTTGGAGAAGTCCATTTGGGTGATGCTAAACCCTGTAAAATTGTTGGAATGGGTAAGGTTCTTGTAAAACAACAGAATGGAAACCAATGGCTACTAAAGGAGGTAAGGCATGTTCCAGATCTAAAGAAAAATATGATTTCAATAGGGCAGTTAGGCAGTGAAGGTTGTGTGATAACTTTCACAGATAAAGCTTGGAAGGTCACCAAAGGAGCCCTGGTAATAGCAAAAGGCGAAAAGGTTGGTACATTGTATTTATGCAATGGTATTTCTAACTCTGTTAATGCTTTAACTTCCAAAGAAGCAGATGCAGCATTATGGCATCATAGGCTCGGACACATGAGTGACAAGGGGATGAATATGCTTCACTCAAGGAATTTGTTGCCGGGTTTGAAAAATGTTGATTTGGACTTCTATGAGAATTGCATTTATGGAAAACATAAGAGAGTCAGATTTCTTAGAGTTGGGAAAGAAAAGAAGAGAGAAAAATTAGAGCTTGTGCATATAGATGTATGGGGACCTGCTCAGGTATCATCTCTCGGTGGCTCTCATTATTACGTTACTTTTAATGATGATGAAACTAGAAAAATTTGGATTTATTGTATTAAGAATAAATATGATGTATTTGATACTTTCAAGAAATGGAAAGCTTTGGTTGAGATTGAGACAGGAAATAAATTGAAGTGTCTTAGATTAGATAATGGAGGTGAATATTGCGGCAAAGAGTTTGATAGGTACTGTTTAGAGCATGGAATTCGCAGAGAGAAGACAGTTCCAAGAACACCACAAGAAAATGGTGTGTTAGAAAGGATGAACAAAACAATCATGGAGCGTGCACGGTGCATGAGATTGCATGCAGGATTGCCTTTACAGTTTTGGGCAGATGCTGTAGATACTGTTGTTTATCTAATAAACAGAGGGCCTTCAAGTTCCTTGGATGGTTGTGTTCCAGAGGAAGCATGGATAGGTAAAAAGGTAAACTACTCTTTTTTAAAGCCTTTTGGTTGTGAGGCCTTTGTCCATATTGATAAAGAAAATAGAACAAAGCTTGAGGAAAAGTCAAAGAAATGTACCTTTATTGGATATGGTGTTAATGATTTTGGTTATCACTTATATGATTACGAAAATCACAAAATCATTAGGAGCAGAGATGTAATATTCAATGAAAATGTCGTGTATAAGAATCAGTTGCAGGAAAAGAAACAAGAAAAAGAAAACAAGGGATACGTAGTTCTTAATGAAATTGCTGAAAAAGTAAAGGTGCCTGAAAATAATAATAATCAACAACCACAACAACAACAACCACCACAACAGCAATATGCACCCAAAACACCTGAAAGTGGTGTTAGAATATCTACCAGGATAAGTAGACCCCCTGAACGATACTCTCCTTCATTATATTATTTATTGTTGACTGATTCTGGTGAACCCAAATGTTATAAAGAAGCAATGCAAGTTGAAAGCAAGAAGAAGTGGGAGGTAGCCATGGAAGAAGAGATGGACTCCTTAATGCATAACCAGACTTGGGACTTAGTCAAGTTTCTTGTAGGAAAAACTACATTGAATAATCGGATCCTAATTGCAAACAAAGTGAGAAGGTAAACTTATGTTCCACCCCGCACTCATAAGTTTAAAACCCCCCTTTTTCCCATGCCTTGAGATATGGGCACATTAAGCCAAGGATTAAAAATACTTTTCCGATGCCCTAGCTCTTCCAACATTTAATTAAGTGGGGGGTCCGAAAAGCAGTTTTAATGGCACCACCTTGTAATTTTGCACTCCCCTTCCTAAAACACTTACTACTACCCCCTCCGAAAGCCATGAACTATATTGTTATTGTTTTGACTTTTATAAATGTGGATAGAATGGAATTTGATACTGTTACACTGAAATTTGTCACCATGACTATCTGCAGTTAATATGGCTCCATCAATAGTCATATTATCCTCCTTGTCAAGCCTTATACCTCTGCTCTCCATGTCAAACTTCAAAAAGAGAGAAAGTCATTAAAAATCATGTTT
>APFE030909915.1:0-31366 GCA_000404065.3 Pinus taeda | reverse complement strand
TTCGACATGCATTAACCACGCCATTATTTAATTGCTAAACAACATAACTGGGGATTTGTTTATTAATTTGCATATGGGACTTTTGTGTTGGCATAAAACACCTCCATTTCAAATAAATAATTACGCATATACCTCGAGAGATGTTTATAGCTCGTTTTCTAACATACCTTTGACGGAATGAGCCACGGTTGAATCTTTGGTTAGCTGCACGGGGCCACCGCAGAAGTCATTAGATATTGGCGGTCGATGACTTCATTGATCTCCACTCCTTTTTTTCCTCTAAATTTGAGAGGGAAATTACTCTAAATTTGATGGTTCCTTGTTAGAAGATTCGTCCGAATGGGTAATTAAGTTTTACCATTAATCTTTAATGGTAAACAAAATCAGGATCTCTGGTTACAAGCTTATGCGCAGATGTCAAGTGGGTGACATTTGGGAATTAATTCTAAAATTTTAGATGTATGTTTAATTTTAGTTTTCTTTAGGAAATAAACTTTTCTACCAGTTCTTCTTCGTACAAATTTTTCTTCGAATGATGACGATACGGAATAGTTTGATGAAAACATCTTCCATATAGATTGAATCAGTATTTCTTTTACTTTTAAAAGCCTTCTTATGATCATTAAGTTAATTTTTTGGTTATATTTTGAATTTATATATTTATCTATATATTTCATATAGGTAAGAATTTGCATTATTTATACCATTTTTTTATTAAGATTTTGATATAAAGGTGATTTCACCTCATTTTATTATTCTCTAGAATATTTATAGGTGATAATTGTTCAGTATTTTTTGGTTCTTTGATATCTTAAACCTGAATCATGGTTCAAAGAATTTTTTCAGAGCTTTGAACATGTCAATGAAATAATTAAGCGTGTATTTTCTATCATGTGGTTAAGAATTAAAAACATTGAATCATATTTACGTATTTCGTTGCATTTTACAATTTTACTATTCTTGAGCATTTGGTTGCATTTTATGATGAAATTTACAATTCTGCCATTTTTAATTTGAAAGTTGCTAACTTTTGTCATGGTTAGACACTGTATTCATTCTAATAACAATTATAACAATTAAATGTAGGAATATGGTTAAATAAACAATATTCTCCATGTCATTTTTATAATTGGAATCACCAAAATTGGTATTGATAATTCATATTATGTCGATCTTCCAAAAGTTTGTGCATTTGTCTAATGTACATATTGGTTGTGACCATGAGAAAAGCTGTAGAATAGTGTTAATTATTTCTCATTGAATCATTATAATGGTAAGAATGTAGTTTAATTTTTTAGTTTTTTCTTTTTTATTTTTCTTTTTTATTTTTTTCTTTTTTCTTTTTTATTTTAGGTTTTTAAGTGGAGATTTCTATTTTTTCCTTATTTTAAAATATATTTTGAAATATAAAAATCAATTTAATTTTGAAATTTTTTGAAGAGTTCAAGCTAGTTTAGAATTTACATTTACCATTTTTACAGATTTTATTCAAAGTTTAAATTAAAAATAAAAATAAAAATAAATCCATGAATGAAATCAATGAGGAAAAAAATCCAATAACTATTAAATTTTGAAATAAAATAGTTATTAGATTAGGCAGATTAACCTTTCTCTCAATTATTTTGAAATAGAGGTTGCTAAGTTTTAATTTAATCAGCAATAATTACTAGGTTGATGGTATGGATTTAACATGATCTTCTTAGTAATATTCACTAATAAAAAATTGAGATTCTACAAAATAGTTATGCTCTTTTTGATGTTTTTAATTAAATTCAATAATTAAAAAATATTGTACAAATAAGTGTCATATGAAATGATAACCTTAATAAGTAAATAGATTGTGTTGCACTACTATGTGCCAATACCATGGTTTACTGATACCACATGCCCAAAAATCCATAACTCATATTAATATGGCACATATTAATATGGCATTTGTTAATTAATCAATATAATTATCGGGGAAAATTTCAACTTTTAGTTCATTTACATTACTAAAACAGTATTCATAAAAGTTAAATTACTACCAAGAACCTAATAATTAATAATTACTCATAATTCCAAAATAACCACATAATATACAATAATATTTATTATAAAATAACATAAAACTAAACGAAACAAAAAGCAACAGATAAACCATTCAAAGTACACTTGTGGAAAACAATTTAAAAAACTAGATGTGAGTAAGTATTGGAAAAGAAGATTTAAACCAATGTTACAACTCTCCTCATCAAGAAACAATCAAAAGGACACTTGTGGGAAAAAAAATGTGACAAACTTGGCATGAAGGTGGCCAATACCCATGAATATTGAAAACGAAGATTCAAACTAGAAGGCTTACAACTTTCTTTACCTTTTTCCTTCCCATGTGATGGGACAAAAACTAATGTCAAAGATTTGTTGGGATTTTGAGAATTTCTCCATTATTGATCGTATATATAGTTGAATATTTTACTTTCATATCTTCAATATTTGTGGAAATAATTGAAAATAAAGGAAGATTCAACGACCTCTAAAAGTACATTGAATTGATTTACATGGGAAGAGGCTAATGCCCAGTATCATCAAATTGGTTTCCTTTCCATAACATGGGAACATGCCCCAAGGGAAGTGGCGTCCACCGATACACATTTGAATGTCATTTTCGGGTAAAACAACGTCGTGGTAATTGAGGGTTGCTTGGCTCCACGACCCCATCAATCACTTACTTGAAAATTGAAACCCCAGCTGAATAAATATTCTCTTGCAAGCAAAATTTCATGACTCGTAGTTTATTTAGAAATCTACATACTCTCGGTAAATCCTTCTCGTATATGTGCAAGTTAATATTCATATTTATTTTCATTTGTCAATGGTATCTACATGGTATGAGAAAGTGATTGAAATTTGAATGTATAATGTATTTAGTATTGTTGTCTATGCTTGTTTTCTTTTGCTAGATATTCATATAATAATGAGGATTATTTGCAATGGTTTTCAAGTCTTGCACAAGGGTTGCAGCAAATTTTGTCTTCTCAAGCCCTCCCTTCACTAAATAAGGACAAGGAAGTCACAAGAGAACACTACTAATTTCTTAGCCAAGTTTTATGGATGTGTTGGTCTGACGAATCTCATAATCAGAGGCCCTCGGGAAATTAAGGCCTGGTAAAGTAACATTTGCATGAATTTATCTTAATGTAAACTTGGGTAATTTTTCATGACTTGAATACACTAGATCCAAAAATACCTATCTAACATGTAGTTTAAGGTTGCAGAGGTATAGTGGCTTGAGATTGACAAATTCATTTAAATTGGGACCTAATTTGTAGTGCCAAGTTGCATAGCTATGTTTACAAAACCTTTTTAATGTTGGTTTCACTTGTAGCTCTACATTTTGTATTTTTGTTTTGCATATAATGATACATCATGTAATTTAGTGCCCATCTCTTAATTTCATATGCATCTCTAGAATTTTGAAAATGCACAGCAAACCATGGGCCTGTGAGAATGATTATGTGTAATTCACTCCCTACATTATATTACTTGGGTATATTTTTGTGTCACAATTTTATAAATATCACCAATTTATTTGTTAGAAAAAATATAGAGAGAGAAGAGAGTGATTAAACACACAACACCAAACACACACTATATTATTCTTGATCACATAAAGCAATTACATATATAAGACTTAGATCACTAACTTCGACAAATTATGACTCAGACATGACACGACTCCAACTCATAACTTAGGAATCAACAACTTCTAGGTTGACTCCTCGTAACTCATAATTGTTATACGGGAATAGTGTCCACTCGGATGCTGCTATTCCCACTAAGATGGGTGGCTACCTTAGAAACAAAACAACAAAGTCTACTGTTGTTTTCTTTTATGAAA
Organism: Pinus taeda; assembly: GCA_000404065.3. Taxonomy (NCBI): domain Eukaryota; kingdom Viridiplantae; phylum Streptophyta; class Pinopsida; order Pinales; family Pinaceae; genus Pinus; species Pinus taeda. The sequence continues at coordinate 27,486 of APFE030909915.1, read as the reverse complement.
ATAGACAAGAGGAGAACCAAGAAGACCAACCTGAGTCTTGTGTTTGATTTCCTCTCCTTCTTGATAGAGCTTCACTGCTTCTTCTTTGTCTGCTCAGCTTCAAAAGAACCTATGGAATCACAGCAACATACTACTATCTAAGAAACAGGGACCTAAATTCATAAATAATACGGGATCAGATGTGTATTAACCATATAAATGCATATATAAACAAGTACACAAGGATATGGAAGGAAACAAGAATAGCTTTATTAAGATGAAAAGTAGCAAGAGAATTACAACCATGTGCTCTGACCCAGCATCATCCTCAAGCTAAGAAGCCCTTCTTCACCTCAAGCAAAGCTTAGATCACCCAACACTATGAATGTACACCAGAAAACCAACAACACTTCTCTATAAGATACAAAATTCCAGCCTCTGGATCTCTGTGATGAGGGATCCATATATAGATGATTACAAAGAGGTGAGTTATCTTCTGGGATCTTGATTAGTGCCTTCTCTCTAATAGTTCCTGCTTCCACTTGGAGAATGATGATCTCTTACTCATCCCTGGTCGAAAATAGAGAGGCAAGTGTCAGAGGGGAAGCTTATGGAAGATTCCATGATCTTCCACCTCGCATTTTTGCCCCTGCCATTTGTCCATTCCCTACCATCGCACCCTACAAAGGAGAAAATCAGTATGGATTGCACCTTGTACATTGGGAAGGTGATATGCATCGCACCTTCTGCATTGAGCTTTCAGTATGGTCCAGTTTTGACCATTTATGAGTAGTTTTCAGTGGAGAACTTCTGGGAGATGATGTAATCAGTTGACCTTGTTCCTATAGGCAGTGAAGCAACACTTTTAGGGACTTAGGAGCCCTCAGTTTATAGACATTTGTGATTGGGGTTGAAGTGCCCAAAAATTTCTATAACAATAATGACAACTATACATGACATGAAAGCATTAATTCCAACACCCTCCCTCAATGGTTACATGGAAAGCATTAAACACACATTACAACAATAAATAAATCTTTCTCACATTTGTTTGATATGGCCATCACTAGCACTCATATCCACTCTGAAATATCAGCGTTTCCACTCTTTTCTTCACCACACTTTTGAGATTCCCACTTGATCCATTTAAGACATAACCGCTTTAGACGATCATTGACGTGCTTTGCAAAATTGACACTTTTCAACCTCCCAAAGTGCAACAGGTCAATCCTGATATTAAACCATCCTATGGAACTACTACCATCTTTGAATCCATGACCCTCTGCAATATGTCTTCAAAATACAATTCTACAGCTTGACCTTGTATAAAATAACCTGTATTGATGCTCTCAGAGCATGACAGGTCACACCAACTTGACCTTATGAAGAACTACCTATGACTAATGCTCCCAGAGCATGACAAGTCACATTAGTATGTTGAATAATTGGCCTATTCTTTGTGGTACTGCGTCATTTGGATTTTGCACAATATATTTGCATAATAACACACATCAACTCACACTACAAGCATGGACATTAGTAGACTACAACTACCAACAACCCCTCTTTTTTTTAAAGTATATAAAATCATTATTATTGTCTCTAATCCAGTGTGACATGCAACCTGTCCCTTTTATTCCAACGCCACGTGCATAATGATATAATAATAGCATACCAAAGGGAAACCTCAGTCCTCATAGACTACAAATGGCCACTTTTCAAGACTCTGACGAGATTCCAGATCGTGAATGCAAGGAGACAAAGGGATCTGGAAATTCTTGAAGGAGCTATTGATAAAGATTCCTCTCTTTTGCTGGTAGTGGCTTGCAATCCCATGTGCTAGGGAAAATCAGGAGAACGTTGGACTTTTGTCAACAGATATTCTACCATAGCTCCTACAAAATGTTGATCAACAGAATAGTATTAAACTTGAGCTCCTTTTCGCAGTGATCATGGCAATGGCAATTAGAAATTGTGCACTATCAAGAAATCTCTCTTTGTAATCATGAACCTCACAGATTCCCCTCCATTCTTGAGATCCTTCTCATATTGAATTTGTTGTTGTACATTTTGAATCATTTTTTGTAGTATACTTTAAACCCATTGTCGTAATAGCCTTTTTAGTGACATCACTCTTCTCTTCTTCTTTATTCTGATCCTTTGGTGGCAACTAGTATAATTATGGCTATTGATCAAAATTTAAAATGTAGGCATGATTACACCCTTCAAACAATCTTTCCCAAGTGTATCAATTATGTAGAATGCTTCATTTTCAACCTTAAGAAGGAAAAAATGGTCATTCTAGCTGACTATCCATCAATAAATTCTCTTTTCTTGATTTCCCACACACCAACAAACATATGTCTTCAACATCGAGGCTGAAGAAAAATGACAGTATTTTCCAGCCATAATCGTCCAATCGTCTATCCTTGAAGTAACAAGGTTTCAAATTGAGCAGGCAAAAGGGAATTCTCACAGATGCCTCTCCCAGTACTCAACTCATTCTTGATTGACTATAGTTAAACCACAGAGGAACATCGCAAAAGTATTTACAAAAACATACAAATCTAACAAATCCCTCAAAAAACAACAATTTATTCTACTAGCATAAAAAATGAAGGCAATACACTCTCCCAACTTAGTATACTCATATAATCCACTATTTTAACTCTCACAACTTCCTGGCCCTCTCTTGACAGAGTTAGGCCAAAATAGGATCTGATACCATGTTAGAAAAAATATAGAGAGAGAAAAGAGAATGATTAAACACACAACACCAAACACACATTGTATTATTATTTATCACATAAATCAATTACATATATAAGAATTAGATCAATGACTTCGACAAATTATGACTCAGACATGACACGAGTCCAACTCATAACTTAGGAATCAACTTCTTCTAGATTGACTCCTCATAGCTCATAATGACAACTATACATGACATGAAAGCATTATTTCCAACATTATTAAGGATACAAATGGAAGATATCAAGAAACATCGTTAAATTGCAAACCAACATTTATTTTTTAAATGTTATTATACCTCTTCCTTCGAATAAGCTCCCTCTCATTCATTCACAAATAAAAAAGAAATAGATGTGACAATCCATAAAAGTAGTTTGAGTGGTGGGTGGTGCATATAAATCAAAGTCTCTTCTATTTGCTACTTGTGGTAGGATGGTTAAACTAATATATGGATCACTCAGCGTTTTTCCTTCTGAGAACTGGACAGAATGTCAGGTGGCAGTAGACAACATCCTACGGGGATTGTTCCCTACTTCTACGAAAGGAAATTTCGCATCCGTAAATCCTAGATTTATGTTGTTGATGAAAGATATGGCTACCATGAGCATCACAACGTAGTGAAGGGTAGAGGTAGAAGAAAATTCAAGGGCTTCAATTGTGAAAAACGTAAGCATAAGGAATGGGAAAGTGCATCGATTCGCTATCATTATGGTTCAAGAAGTAGACCTAATGACCAAGACAATGTAAAAGAGACATTACATGCTTTAGGAAATTGTGATTTTAATGGGGAGTACATAGAGATATATTCGATCTCTCTATTGGGGTAGGAAAAGGATGAATTCCTTGCTACTCAACCACAAATGGAATGTTGTTGTAATCTGCTTTGGAGTGTCAATCCTAGTCAACTTGAAACCCCTGCATCTACCTGCAATGTCGTGGACCTAGAGCTTATGCTTGGTTCTCAAAGCTCCACGACCTAAGGAGGTAAGTCTAGAGCTTAAGTCTAGACAAACAACCATTGGAATGAGGCCCATTGGGATCACTTCATGGGGGAGACTTATCTCCCATGAACAATATGCTTCCTAGTGTGGCCAAATAGGAATTGCACATACTCTTCTCTTCTACGCATTATTGTATCTATGAAATAGGATTAAAACGATTATACATTGGGAGAACTAGCATTTGACAGATTTTCGAAGCCAAACCCGTTTACGGTGAAATCATAAATGATGATTTGTAAAACACGTGAAAAATGGTTCCATGCTGAAAAGTTGTATTTCTACTCACATCAACAATCAAGCTATGCTTTTATAAATCTTGCAAAATGATTGAATAATAAATCAATTTAATATATATTAGAAGCAATATATATTCCATTTTTTCACTACTTTTAAATTATGAGCAAATGGTAGAAAGAGAACAGTGGTCATTAAAACAAGTTTCCATATTTCCTTTTGTAGCATACCATGGCATAGAGGTAGAAAACTTAGATGTTTTGTGTCTTTAGCAGTTGTAGCATAAGCTACTCTTCTGGTAGAATAAGGTACACCTATCCCCTGGAGAGTATAGAAAGAATAAGTTCCACAAATTCCCTGGAGAGTATATAGCAAGAAATTCCTATTTTTTTTTCATTTCTTGTTATGGATAGAATCCTCTTTTACTATGTCTCTTCCTCACTACCTAGATGAGCATATTTTTGATTCTTGGACTATATGTTGTGGTTGTATTTGTGGGCCAAGTATGGCGCGCTCGAGGCTTGCCAATGATGCCTTGGGATTCGTAGAGGGATGTGCCTTGATGAATGGGTGGGATAATTCACATTGAATCGAAAGCCAATCTTAATGTATCTCTTCCTTATCCCCCTTATTAAAAAATGCAACTATAAACTCTTTTCTTTCTTCCCCTCAAATCGCTATTCTCAGTTCGAAGACCTAATACAAGTATATGACATGCATTACTTACGAGCATGACTCTTTAAGCTTGCTCAACACCTTGTGAGCCTCGAAGTCTTGGGCCAACAAAGGAACCAACTCCTAAAAGGTTGATGAATTGGAAAATGTTATACCAGAAGGTTATTCCCAGTGTTTGACATAAATCATTTCAATCTTTTTGTGTGGGGATATGAATATTGCAATTTGAAGCCAGACGAAGGAGAAGAAAATAAGTACTACCCCATTAGTTAAACAGAAAATACATTGGTTGAAGCTTGGTTGCAGCCACCATGTTGTTGACTTACCAGCATATACACATTAAGTTATGCTATGTTGTTTTCACCATACAATCTTGATTTGAAATAGAATCTTTGCCCGCTAGGTTATGCTCATCAACAAAGTGGGTGGGTGATATGCTAGAGAGGTTCTTTTGACCCAAAGTATCAATTTTTGGTACTATTGTGAAAGTGCATGGAGTTTAATCCTATACTTAGAATAGGTTTATTCTAATTCTTATTTAATTAAATAACATACAATTTGAACCCTTGGTGAAATAAATCTCAAAAGTTGTCAAACAAATAAAAAGAATATGCATGATGTAGGAATTCTACAAATTCTCTACAAATCTCGCTCTAAGACCATGTAGAAAATCTGACTATAGATTAACCTGATAATGCAATATAACCAAAGAAAAATAATATAAACTACTTCTACTATCAATTTGCGGAAGCTTAAATATTCAGCAAGATCGAGCTGAACACATATAACCAGAAGAAGAAGAATCAATGCATAATACACATGAAAATACTTTGGGGAAAGCCTCAGCTAAAAACCCCACTATATGTATTATCATACAAGGTGGAAATACATCAGAATTACAAAGCCTTAGCTCTCACAGCTAGCGAGCTCTTAGTACAATCCTCACGTATTCTCACAGGCAATCAAAGCTTCTCTCAAGATTTCTCCTCTTCCCTCCATGCTCCAATTTCCTTGTGCTCTTCCTCTGGGATGATCTTCTCCAACCAAGTGGAAAACTAATCCAACACACTATCAGAATTGTGCAATCCTCTAGGAACCTTACCTTGACTGCATGCATGAGTTTCCTTTATAGGAAAACACATGCAACTGATAGTACATTGTCCTTGACATTTAGCTCAACTAGGTCTTTCTAAAAATAGAGTTGCATGAGTTTCTGATGAGGGAATCTTCAATTATCTAGAGTACACTGGTTGAGTGCATGCATGCATCAACTGATTGATAACTCACAATTAGTTCCTCAAACAATTTAGAACCAATTTAACTAGACTTAACTCAATAAATTGAGCTAACTAATTACAACTCAAATATAACTCAATCTTATCTCCTTACTTAAGGGATAATCTCCTTAATTTAAGGGATACCTGTTGCATGACTTCAGAAAGACTTCTAACTTGAATTTTTCCAATTAATTAATCCATAATGAATTAATTAATTATCTCCAAGCAGCTAATGAGACTAAATTCAATTTTAATTCAAGGACAAATTAAAATTGGAATTTATGGATTCTATTTTTATCATTTCTTATTGCTATTTTTAACACTCCCTCTCATCAAGAAAGAAATTCAACTTGATCCTGATCATGAATATTTGGAATGTTATGCATGCAACACTTCTCTCTAGTGTTGTTGCTCCAGCAACCCCGGAAAAAAAAAAAAAAAGGAGTCCAACCTGAATCAGTATGATGCATCTATCAAAGTCTCTGACTGCTATTACCTCTGTTAACTACGAACTTTGCGCTTCTGCTAACTCTGCCTTTTTGCGATGCTGCCAATCCTTCTCTGCGCTCTTTAGTATCTGACTGCTCTAGCCTCTGTCACTTTGATCTCTAACACCCACTACTATGTACTTTGGGCTCCCACAGCAAGGTATGATCCATGAGATAAAACGTCTCAATGGACCCTACCCAATTTTAGTCTTCTTGAGACTATCGCTTCACATCGCTCAACCTCACACCTGGAGGTATGGCTACATGTGATCCCTCTTCCCACTTAGATCAAAATTCCCCCCAATGGAGGTATCTACATGAGTGAATCTCTTCACTTGGTCTCCTCTTGTCTGAGACTTCTTCTGGGGCTGCATGTTGAGAGGTAATTTACTCTCCCTCTCAACCACCAAGTCTCTAACATTTGCCTTTCTCCTCAATGCTTTGCATGCATCTTGAACCTCAAGAGAATACAGGTTCTTAACTCATGAATCAATCTATTTCACCTGTCTCGTGATGGTGTGTCTAAGGAAAAAATTTCCCTTACTAAAAAACACATCATAGCCTTTGTCCTCCAACATCACGACCGATACCAAGTTCTTCTTTAGTTCAGGCACATACTTCACATCTGTCAAGATGATAGGAGTTCCGTGCCCCTCTAAAAAGAAACCGTACCCACTCCTAAAACACTATACATTTCGTCGTCACCCATCTCTATGTGCATCTTGAGGTCTCTCTCCTCCAAGGTACTGAATAAAATTTTATTGCTGGTCATGTGGAATGAGGCTCCATTATCAATATACCAAACACAACTCATCATTGATGACACCATGCATGCGATGAGGGTAAATTCCATCTCGAACTGAGAGGCTAATCCCTCACCTTCTAATCCTTCCGAGAGTCCCTTCTTGGACTTCCTCGATCAGTACTTAATCGCATAATGACCCATCTCGTGACAATTAAAGCATCTCACTTTAGACTTGTCATCGTTCTTCCCTCCATGAGAAGAATTCAATTTTGAATAGGACACCTTCCCCTTCCCTTTCCTTGCATTACTTGCTAAGGCCAGATTTTCTTCATCATCATCCTTGGATGAAGAACCATCTCGTGTGCTCCTCCTGATCTCCTCCTACATCAGATCCAACCGCAGTCGTTCCCTATCCGGAAATTTCTTCGTTCCATTCATAGAGTCCTGGTAGCTATTCCAACTCTTTGGAAGGCCAAGGAGAGCAAGGCTCGCCATATGATCATCGATAGTAGTTATTCCCACACTTCTAAGATCATCTCTGCAGGTGGTGAGCTTGTTCAAATATGTGGAAATAGCATCACCCTTCTCCATCTTCATTCTTCGAAACTTATCCTTGAGCGCCAATTTCCTCTGGTCGCTACTGTTCTGATAGAGGTCCTTCAATGTCTTCCACATTGAAAATGGAGTATCCTTCCCTTGGAGACTTGAGAAAATATGGTCTCGAACTCCCTCAAGGATGATCTGTCTCACCTTCGCCACACACTTCTTCCACTCAACCAACTGTTGTGCATTATTTGAAGTTGGCTTTGGGATTTCTTGATCAATGTAATCCTTCAAGCCATTGTCTCCTAATACAACCTCCATGCAATCTTTCCATGTTATGTAATTCGAGTTTCCTTCCAAGGCATACTCGAGTCTCAAGCCATAAAATGTCATTGGTCAACCTTGAAGTATGATAAGAATTTGATTTTCACCTGCAACCCTGAACTTCAAACTTCAAATTCTCTTCTCTGTATACTGTTCATTGCTCTGATAAGATTATCTCTGATACCATGTATAAATTCTGCAAATTCTCCACAAATCTCACTCTAATACCATGTAGAAAATATGACTCTAGATTAACCCGATAATCCAATATAACCAAAGAAAAATACTATAACCTACTTCTACTATCAATTTGTGGAAGCTTAAAGATTGAGCAAGATCGAGCTGAACACATATAACCAGAAGAAGAATCAATGCATAACACACATTAAAATACTTTAGGGAAAGCCTCAGCTAAAAACCACACTATCTGTATTATCATACAAGGTGGAAATACATCAGAATTATACAAAGCCTTAGCTCTCACAACTAGCCAACTCTCAGTACAATCCTCACAGATGCTCACAGACAATGAAAGCTTCTCTTAAGCCTTCCCCTCTGCCCTCCAAGCTCCTATTTCCTTTTGTTGTTCCTTTGGGATGATCTTCTCCAATCAAGTGGAAAACTAATATAACACACTGTCAAAACTGTGAAATCCTCCAAGAACCTTACCTTGACTGCATGCATGAGTTTCCTTTATAGAAAAACATATGCAACTAATAGTACGTTGTCCTTGACATTTAGCTCAGCTGGGTCTTTCTCAGAATAGACATGCACTAGTTTCTGATGAGGGAATCTTCAGTTATCTAGAGTACACTAGTTGAGTGCATGCATGCATCAACTGACTCATAACTCACAATTAGGTCCTCAAACAGTTTGGAACTAAATTAATTAGACTTAACTCAGTAAATTGAGCTAACCAATTGGTGGAGTTTATTTTTAACAATGATATCATTGGTTATGTTGTAAAGAATCGTTTCATTGATCAATTTTTTTACATACAATCCAAATAATTCTCCAAATTATGTTGTAGCAAACTTTGCTTTACACTTATATGCTAAAGTGAAAGTAGAGCATACAAGATGGCTATGTCGTTTGATTGTTGCACTCACAAGGGTTGTGCATTTGTAATAAATTTATCGTAATGTTTATTTTCCAAGAAAGAGAAAATATCTCTTCATGCTTATTAGCTGAATGATGATCCATAGTTAAGTTGACTAAAGAACTTTACTTTAAAAGGGTTAGAAGCATAGAACCATTGAAAATTATAGGTGGAATTTACTTGTTGTTCGTTACAATAACACTTATTGCAAATCAATAGTTTTATTCGCTCACTCCTTTTTCTCCACTAATCGGCTATATATGGAACTAAGTAGTTCTTGCAAACAAAGAGGATCAGGCTTATACATAACACCAATTTGCACATAATTCTATATTCCATGTTTGGAATAGAGAATTGTCGTACCACTTTGTGTGTATAATTTGCACCCTAGAGTTTTCAATATATTTTCAAATGACAACCATCTAGAGTAACTATTGTTTAGATCATGTACAAAAACAAGCTCATTTGAGAGAGTGATGAAATTTAGGTCTTCCTATTTTACTAATTCGCAAGTGAGAAGTAACCAACAATTAGGTGAAGACAAGAGAATAAAGTTGGAAATGGTGGTCAAAACTTGGAAAATGCTTTAACACTATCAACTGAGTGCAATGTATCCCAATATCCAAAAAGTTTAGAAGATATGTATCCTCATGCATGAGTTCATTCTTCATGGAAAATTTCTTAGTTAAAGAAGGGGAAAATGATGAAAAAAATCAAGAAACACATGAGAAGGCTAATCCTACTTGTCAAGGATTGCCTCATATAATACCTATTACTTTAAAAGAGTGAAGTAGAACCCAAAGATATTAAGTCATATGTTATAATTGTTGTTTGTTATAGGTAATAAAGCAGTTTCATAAAATTGGCACATAAACATGTAAATCATTGTTAAAGAAAGTGACAAGAAAAAAAAAAATCTAAAAATATTTGTAACTTTACTCAATAACACCCATCATAATTATAATTATGAAAAATAGAAAATCACTCACAAGATAAATCTAAATTGAAATTTCACTCAAAAAAACAAAAATACATAACATACTTCAAAACTTTATTTAGTAACACTAATCATAATTATTGAAATCATTTAAATAGAAAATCAGATTCCTATCATAATTATTGAAATTATTTAAATAGAAAATAAGATTCCTAGAATACAAATCTAAATTAAAAAACAATTACATAATACACTTCAACAACACCAATCAAAACTATTAAAATCATTTATATAGAAAATATGATTCCTAGAGTACAAATCTAAATTAAAATTTCAAAAAAAACAATTACATAACCCACTTCAACAACACCAATCAATCCATCATAATTATTGAAATACCAAAAACATTTACACAACACACTTCAATATATAACAGTGATACTCATTTTGGGCAAATCTAGATAATTAATGCATGGAAAGTCCTAGAATGAAACTAACACTTTACAGAGTCACCACAAAACTATTTACATCGCTGAAAAGAATATAACCGGCAAAATGCATAGAGAAATTCAATCTTTCTGGTGAAATCTTGATTCTCACTTTCGCTTCCGTTGCGACTTGTTTGGCGTTTTGGTTTGCGACCTGTTTGCCTTTCTATTTTCATTCCCACCATTTGTTTCCTTCACGTCCTTTGCTTTTGGCTTTTCATTCACATCGCTCAGTTCGGGCTTTTCCTGCATACCCATACAGTTTGCAATATCAACGAAAGCGCTCCTTCCTTCCTCTGCTATGGTTGAATCTTCAAATTTTTTGGTTGCCTCTGTCAGATTTCGAGCAACCAAATTCTTCTCATTCATGAGGCAATTAATCTCTCCTCGCAACGAGTTAATTGTCCTTGCCATTTCTTCGTTTTCCCTGAACAATTCAGAGTGTTTCTCTTCCTTCACTTGAAATTCCCTGAAACCCTCTGCAAGAACTGTTTCGAATTTCTGTACTGCGTTGACATGTGTTTCCTGCAACTCTAAAATTCTTTTGCTCAACTCCTCCACCGTGTAGTCCTCAATTGCATCGGACTGTTGTTTCACATTTTCATCCCCCCGCTGACGAAGGCTAGTAATTTCCTTTTCCATCGCTTGATTTTCTTGAAGTAAAGCCTCCAACCTCTCTGCATTGCTTACAGATATAGCTTTCAACACCTGCCTTTCATCTTCCATGCTAATCAGTTTATCATTATACTCATCCAACTGGGCCTTCAAACGCTCGGCTTCATTCTTTAGTTCTCTGTTCATCTCGCTCAGTGACCCTTTCTCGCTAGCCACCAAGTCAAGCTTCGTTTGTAGCTCTGAAAGCCTGCTCAGCAGTATCTCCTTCTCAGCATTCCAACCTTCCTGTGCCATTTGGTAACTTCTACTGATCTCGGCAGTTTCTTTTCTGGCAACTTCCAGTGAAAAAAACACTTATTTTTCCAATTTCCAATCTTCAATGGTTGTCTCTAATTCTGATGATATCACTTGAATTTGATTTTTCAACTTCAAAATAGTTGCCTCCAGATTCTTCTTATCAAGATTAAGTGTTCTACACTCCTCTTCTTTCGCAGAAATTTCGGTACTGAATCTTTCCTCAGCGTCCTGCAATTGTTTGATGGCTTGAGAAATCGCAACTTGGCATTCCTCATCCTTCTTTGCAAGTTCTTTTCTCAATTTTTTCTCAGCCTCCTTCCATTCTTCAGTCATTTTCATTGCAGACTCAATTTCTGATGCCAACTGGGCCTTCGAAGACTCCAATTCCGTCTCCCTCAGTGACCCTTTCTCGCTAGCCACCGACTGAAGCTTTGCTTGTAGCTCTGCATGCTTGCTCAGCAGGATCTCCTTCTCCGCATTCCACTGTTCCTGTGCCATTTGGTAACTTCTGTTGATTTCGGCAGTCTCTTTTCTCGCAACTTCTAGCGATAAAAACACTTCTTTTTCCAATTTCCGGTCTTCTTTGGCCGTCTCTAATTCTGACGATATCACTTGAATTTGGTTTTTCAACTTTAAAACAGTTGCCTCCAGATTCTTCTTATCAAGGTTAAGTCTTCTACACTCCTCTTCTTTCATAGAAGTCTCGGCATCGAATCTTTCCTCAGCTTCCTGCAATTCTTTGACTGCTCGAGAAATCGCAACTTTGTATTCCTCATCCTTCTTTACAAGTTCTGCTCTCAATTCTTTCTCAGCCTCCTTCGATTCATCAGTCATTTTCCTTGCAGACTCAATTTCTGATACGAACTGGGGCTTCAAAGACTCCGCCTCTGTCTTTAGCTGTCTATTCGTTTCGCTCAGTGACCTTTTCTCGCTAGCCATGAACTCAAGGTTCGTTTCTAGCTCTGCAAGCCTGCTCAACATTTTCTCCTTTTCCCCATTCCAAGTTTCCTGTGCCATTTGGCTAATTCTAGCGATCTCGGCTGTTTCTTTTTTGGCTGCTTCGATCTGTGATAAAAGCACATCTTTTTCCAATTTCCGACCTTTATTGGTTGCCTCTAATTCTGAACATTTCGCTTCAATTTGATTTTTCAACTGCAAAACAGTACCCTCTAGTTTCCTTTTATCAAGGTTAACTGCACTGCAATCTTCTTCTTTAGCAGAAATTTTGGTATTGAATCTTTCCTCAGCGTCCTGCAATTGTTTGCGTGCTTCAGAAATCGCAACCTGGTAATCTTCGTCCTTCTTTCCAAGTTCTCTCAATTCTTTCTCACCCTTCTTGAATTCTTCATTCATTTTCCTTGCGCATTCAATTTCTGATACCAATTGCGCCTTCAAAGATTCCGCTTCAGTCCTTAGTTCTCTGTTTATCACGCTCAGTTTGATTTTCTCGCTGGACATGAACTCAACGTTAGTTTCTAGCTCTGCAAACCTGCTAAACATTTTCTCCTTCTCCAGATTCCAAGCATCCTCTGCTATTTGGCTACTGCTAGTGATCTGGGAAGTCTCTTTTTTGGCTGCTAAAATTTGGGATAAAAGCAGTTCCTTTTCACATTTCGCATCTTTAGTGGTTGCCTCTAATTCTGCGGATATCTCTTCAATTTTATCTTTCAACTGCAAAACAGTAGCCTCCAGATTCTTTTTATCAAGATGAACTGTTCTATATTCCTCTTCTTTCGCAGAAATTTCGGCATTCAATTGTGCCTCAGCGTCCTGCAATTGCCTGTACATTTGAGAAATCGCTGCTTCGAATTCAGCATCTTTCTTTGCAAGTTCTTTTCTCAATTCTTTCTCAACCTCCTTCCATTCTTCAGTGATTTTCCTTGTGGATTCAATTTCAGTGAGATTTGTGGACAAAACAGCTTTTTCTTCTCTTAAGACAGTAATTTCTTTCACAAGGATTTGATTGAGGTCGTTCAGCTTCGATACTTTATCATCTAATTCACGCGTGGAAGAGGGACCATTTGCAGCTTTGGTTTTTTCTTGCTCACATCTCTTCCTTCCGCCCTTCTTATTGCCTGCCATCTTGTTCACTGCCCGCGCAAATTCTACTGCCACTCCCCTGTCAAATCGCGCTTTGCAGATTGAACTGTCACTTACCTAGCACAAATTTTGGAAAGCAGAACTAGCATTTCGCATCACTACGAACCAATCTAAAATTTGCAATTTAAATATAATTTGTTTGATCCCCCTTCAAAGAATAGCGGAATCAATAAAGATGTATGATATGCTCGAAATAAATACCTCTTTAGCGAAAAAGAATGGCGTCTCCTCTTCAAGCCTGACAACACAATCTGCCAGGAAGCCTCTCGCCCTCTGCAAATTCTACTGTCACTTTCCAGCAAAATTACCGGTTGCTGGTTCGACTCTCAGCTGCCAAATCGCCTTTTGCAAATTTACTGCTGAAGCTTCAAGTTGAGAAGCTGCGAAGAAATAGAAGACAATCACTCCGAAAGCTATTACTGTCTTATGCATCACACGGACATTTAGTTTGCCAATATATAGTGAACCCGAAAGCTATTACTGTCTTATGCATCAATTTTGTTGTGCTTGTCGGATATATAGTCGACCCAACGCGTACGTTATTCAAAGCCGTATTTAGGGGGTTTCAATTAATTGGTGAGGACCGAGGACATTCGCTTTTTAGACACCATGGTTATGATAATTGCGTACGAAGAAATTTTTTATAATCATTACCTTCACTTTTTCGTTGACCATAGAATATAATTATAATATATCAACTAATAATGTTTTAGTGAGATTATTTGTTTTTTATAAGAGATTATTAAATATATATATATATAGTTTTTATATGTTGATGAGGTTCAAACCAGAACCTCTCGCCTTAAACCTTGCTCAAGGCTCAGGATCCAAGGAAGAACCCTTGAACCCACCACCTAGGATCTTTGTATGGCATATTCACCTCTATGTGACACCATGATTAGATTATTTGTGAACTAGGAGTGGGTCTTAAGGCTTAATCAAGCTCAGGGGAGGGCAATAAGGGCCTTTTTTTTTTCATAGGTGAAGCTTTTCATTCATAAGCATTATTGACATCATCTACAACCTATGAGCCATATTAGGTTATAGTTCTAAGAATGCATTCTTGAATAACTATATAAGCCCCTTATAGTGTACCCTATAGTGTATCTCTAACCCACTAAAGGGATATGAGTGCCACAAATAAACCACAACATATGCCCTAAACAATAATGTGTCTAAGGTCCACACTAAGAATGGTTCTTAGGACCATGATTGGTGTTCTTTAGCATTTGAGTGGGATGCAAATCCCATGAATATGTTTTGCATAGAAGAAAATGTGTCTCACGGCCTAAACATGGTTACGGAGGAAAAGAAGTGACTTCATTCCTAATTGAGCCCTTTTTAGCTTTAATGTCGTTGTTAGGGAGGAAAACACCCTAAATATAGCTTATTATCCTTGATTTCCATAAATGACACATACAACTCATAACACAACCAGTCTTATTGGAAGGAGGACTAGTGCCTTGAGATCTAATTGAATCTTCTCTGCTAGAAAAGTCGTGAACTAGTCCTCAACCCAACACATGAGTCCTTTGTAAGCCTTTAAGTAAAATATAATAACCACAAGTAGTTTCCATATAAGGGTTCTTTTGTAATCCTTCAATTGAAATACATGCCCCATGAGTAAGTTTTTATGCAATATAATTGGTTTTTAAGGTTTAGGCTTAGCAAGATGGTGAAACGAGGACCACATACCATAATTGAACCATCCCAATATCAAGCATCATGAAAAAATTAGAAACTCCAACATGAGCCCTTGCTAAGGGGTCTTTAGCATATGAGTTGGATATCAACATCAAGATGCGTTGTGCACTATTGATGGGTCTTGGGGTTTTAACCATAGCCATGGCATGAAAATACTAATCTTATGCCTATAACATACCCATCTCCCTTGGTAAGCCATAACACAAAAAATATAGCTTTTATACCATAATATTAATATGTATATTATTTAAAATTTCGAATTTAACCATTAATAGGTAAAACTATAAATATGGTCATGGTCATTTAGTAATTAATTGTAGGTGTATGTGGTTTCTTCTTGAAATTGTGGCAAATGGAAAACAAGTTTGTTGAAAATCTCAAGAATGTCCAAATGTTTTAGGAAAAACTATGTTCCTATCAAAGTTGCTTTAGCTCTTCCCAAATCTTGATGGATGGACCATGCAAGCCCCTATGGTGAATTCCAAAATGATTTTAAACCATGTTTAGAAATCATGCTTGCCATTAATATTAGATCATGAACAACATGTGCAAACCATCACTATAAATGCACACTTCTTTTTTATTATAATTTGATATGGATATCATTAGAAGGCTATGCGCATCAAGGATGGCTCATGGAGCCCAAAGAAAGGTTAAGGAATGAAAACAAATTCCTTTGGATTATGTTGATTCTACCCATCCTCAAGAGAAATTGATGAGTGCTCAAAGAAACCGATGATTTCTTTGTAGTGGTTCCTTGTAAACTTCCAACTAGGAGACATCCATCATGAGTAGGTTTAGTGAGTTGGAAATCAATGTCACAATTTAAACATGTTATATAGGGGAAATAAGGGCTGTAAGCCTAAAATCGATATTCTTAGGCTCAAATTCCATGAACAACATCTAGAAACAATGAAAAAATCCTTTAGTAGGTACTATTTGGAATTTGAATACAATATGGATGATATTACAAAGTCATGACCATCAGGGATGGGTCTTAGGTCCTTGGCCATAGTTAAGAATGGGAAACAAGAGCCTCTGGGCCTGAAACCTTTCTTCTTAGGCTCAAAATCCAAGGAACAAGCCTTGAACCACCACATATGACCTCTATATGACATCATTCACCTCCCTATGACATCATGACTAGATTGTTTGTAACGAGGAATATAACCCATGAACCATATAAGGATACAATTCCATGAACCATATAAGGATACAATTCCATGAACAACGTATATAACCCATGAACCATATTAGGATACAATTCCATGAATGTATCCTTGAAAAACACCATGGCACCCCCTCTAGTGTATCTCTAGCCTACTAGAGGTATATGAATGCCATGATTAAGCCAAAACATAAGCCCTAAACAAGAATGTGACTTGGGTCCACACTAAGAATGGTTCTTAGGACCATGACAATTGTTATTTATCATTTGAGTGGGATGCAAATTCCATAAATATGTTTTTCATTGCAGAAATTTGTCTCATGGCTTAAACATGGTTAAGGGGATAAAAAGAAGCTTCATCCATAATTGAACCTTCTTGAGCTTAAATTTCATGGTTAGGGGAGGAAACACCATAGGCCATAGGCCCTGAACATAACTTATTGATCTTGATTTCCATATTAAATGACACTCACAACCCATAACACAACCACTCTTTGGGGATATTTTGCATTTGAGTTTGATATGGATGTCATTAAGAGTTTTTAGACACTAGGGATTGACCATGAAGTCTTAATAAAATTATAGGAAGGAAAACTAATGCCTTGAGGTATACTTAAATCTTCTCCAGTAGAAGAACCATGAACAAGTTCTCAAACCAACACGAGTCCACTATAATACTTTGAGTAAAATATAGGAACCATGAGTAAGTTTCCTTAGGATATTATTAAATATTTATTTGGATCAAGAACCCAAAGAAAATACTTAATGTAATACATAACTCATTTCTAAGGCTTCTTTGTAATCCTTTAGTTGGGATAAATGCCCCATGATAATTTTTTTGCAATATAAATAATTTTATGTTTAGACATGGTCAAAGGTTGAAATGAGGTCTGCGCACCATAATTAAATCATCTCAATATTAAGAATCATGAAAAAATTGGAAACTCCAACATAGACCTTCACTAGGGGGTATTTTTATATGAGTTGGATATAAGCATGGAGATGCCTTGTGCATGGTTGATGGGTCTTGGGTTTTTAACCATGATGATGGCATGAAATTACCAACCTTATTCCTATAACATACCCAACTCCCTTGCTAAGCCATAATAATAAAAATATAACATTTATACCATTATGCAAAGTTCACATTAACATGAAAAAATGAGATACTTTGATATCTATAAAAATAAATCTATGAAACATGATGAAAATAAGCATGTATCAAAAATAAAATTGAAATATGTGAATGAATATTATTAAAAAAACACATTGTGGAAAACCACAAAATGCAAAGAAAAAAATTAGCATTAAACTCAACACCATGAATATGAGCACATATTTCATAAATAAATTTCACCATTGGCTTTATACCTAGGACATTCCTCCCAAACATAGAATCTATTTTTAAATTCCTCTCAATAGTAATCCATCATCAAGCTAGTGATATGAATCCACTAGGAAGTCTGGCTCTCATTGCTAACAACCCAATACCCATCAAGAAACAATCAGAAGGACACTTGTGGAAAAGAAATGTGACAAACTTGGCATGAAGGTGGCCAGTACCCATGAATATTGAAAACAAAGATTTGAACCAGAAGGCTTACAACTGTCATTACCTTTTTCCTTCCCATGTGATGGGAGAAAAATTAACAACGTCAAAGATTTGTTGGAATTTGGAGGATTACAATTGCTCCATTATTGATCAGATATATAGTTGAGTATTTTACTTTCATATCTTCAATATCTGTGGAATAATTGAAATAGAGGAAGATTCAATGAACTCTAAACTTACGTTGAATTAATTTACATGGGAAGAGGCTAATGCCTAGTATCATCAAACTGTTTCCCTTTCCATAACACAGGAACATGCCCTAGGGGATGAGAACATGCCCCAAGGGAAGTGGCGTCCACCAGTACGCATTTGAATGTGATTTTTGGGTCGAACAACATCGTTGTAATTAAGGGTTTCTCAGCTCCATGAACCCATCAATCAATTACTTGAAAATTAAAACCCCAGCTGATTAAATATTCTCTTGCAAGCAAAATTTCATGACTTGCAGTTTATTCAGAAATCTACATACTCTCGGTAAAGCCTTCTCGTATATGTGAAAGTTAATATTCATATTTCTTTTCATTTGTCAATGGTTTTTACATGGTATGAGAAAGTGATTGAAATTTGAATGTATAATGTATTTATTATTGTTGTATGTGCTTGTTTTCTTTTGCCAAATATTCATATAATAATGAGGATTAGTTGCAATGGTTGCCAAGTCTTGCACAAGGGTTGCAATGAATTATGTATTGTCAGACCCTCCCTTCACTGGATAAGGACAAGGAAGTTGAAAGAGAACACCACTAATTTCTTAGCCAAGTTTTATGGATGTGTTGGTGTGACGAATCTCATAACTAGAGGCCCTCGAGAAATTGAGGCTTGGTAAAGTAACGTTTTCACGAATTTATCTTAATGTAAACCTCGGTAATTTTTCATGATTCGAATACACTAGATCAAAAAATACTTGTCTACAATGGAGTTTAAGGTTGTAGAGGTATAGTGACTTGATATTGACAAATCCATTTAAATTGGGACCTAGTTTGCAGTGCCATAGCTATGTCTACAAAACCTTTTTAATGTTAGTTTCACTTGTAGCTCTACATTGTGTATTTGTGTTTTGCATATAATGATACATCATCTAATTTAGTGCCCATCTCTTAATTTCATATGCATCTCAAAAATTTCAAAAATGCACAGCAAACCATGGGCCTATGCGAATGATTATGTTCAATTCACTCCCTACATTATATAGCTTAGGTATATTTTTGTGTCACAATTTTTATAAATCTCACAAATTTATTTGTTAGATAAAATAGAGAGAGAGAGAGAGCATAGAGCGATTAAACACACAACACCAAACACACACTATGTTATTCTTGGTCACATGAAGCAATTACATATATAACACTTAGATCACTAACTTCGACAAATTATGACTCAAACATGACACGACTCCAACTCATAACTTAGGAATCAACAACTTCTACATTGACACCTCGTAACTCATAATGACAACTATACATGACATGAAAGAATTACTTCCAACACCCTCCCTTAATGCTTACATGGAAAACATTAAACACACATATTACAACAATGAATAAATATTTCTAAGATTTGTCTAATATGGCCATACTAGCACTCATATCCACTCTGAAATATCACAGTTTCCACTATTTTCTTCACCACACTTTTGAGCTTCCCACTTGATCCATTTAAGACATAACCACTTCAGACCATCATTAACGTGCTTTGTAGAATTGACACTTCTCAACCTCCCAAAGTGCAACAGGTCGGTCTCGATTCTAAACCATCCTATGTAACTGCTACCATCTTTGCATCCACGGCCCTCTGCAACCTTCATTAGTTATCTAAGATAGAATTATGGGTACAGAGTGTCTTCAGCAGAAAATTCTACAACTTGACCTCGTATAAAATAACTTGTACTGACGCTCTCGGAGCATGACGGGTCACACTAGCTTGATCTTATGAAGAACTACCAAAGAATAACGCTCCCGGAGCATGAAAAGTCACATTAGTATGTTGAATAATTGGCCTATTCTTTCTGGTTTTGCATCATTTGGATTTTTCACAATATACTTACACAATAACACACATCAACTCACACTACAAACATGGACATTAGTAGACTACAACTACCAACAACCCCTGTTTTTTTTAAGTATATAAAATCATTATTATTGTCTCTGATCGAGTGCGACATGCAACTTGTCCCTTTTATTCTGATGCCATGTACATAATGATACATTCCACAACATAATGATGTAATAATAGCATACTAGAGGGAAACCTCGGTCCTCACAAACTACAAATGACCACTTTTCAAGACTCTAACGAGATTCCAGATCGTGAATGAAAGGAGACAGAGGGATCTCGCAATGCTTGAAGGAGCTATTGATCCAGATTCCCCTCTTTTGTTGGTAATGGCTTGCATTCCCATGTGCTAGGGAAAATCAGGAGAACATTGGCCTTTTGTCAACAAAGATTCCACGATAGTTCCTACAAAACATTGATCAAGACAACACATTAAACTTGAGCTCCTTTTCACAACGATTATGGTTGTGGCAGTCAGAAATTGTGAGCTATCAATAAATCTCTCTTTGTAATCATGAACCTCACAAAGTCCCCTCCATTCTTGAGATCCTTCTCGTATTGAATATTTTGTTGTTGTACATTTTGAACCATTTGTTGTTGTAGACTTTAAATCCTTTGTCGTATTAGCCTTTTCACCAACATCACTCTTTTCTTCTTCTTTATTCTGATCCTTTGGTGGAAACTGGTATAATTGTGTCTCCTGATCATACTTTAATATGTAGCATGGTTACACCCTTCAAACAATCTTTCCCCAAGTGTATCAATTATGTAG
Organism: Pinus taeda; assembly: GCA_000404065.3. Taxonomy (NCBI): domain Eukaryota; kingdom Viridiplantae; phylum Streptophyta; class Pinopsida; order Pinales; family Pinaceae; genus Pinus; species Pinus taeda. The sequence continues at coordinate 6,622 of APFE030909915.1, read as the reverse complement.
AACACTTCATTTTCAACCTTAAAAAGGAACATATGGTCATTCTAGCTAACTATCCATCAATAAATTATGTTTTCTTGATTTCCCACACACCAAAAAACGTATGTCTTCAACATCGAGGCTAAAGAAATATGATAGTATTTTCCAGCCATAATTGTCCAATCGTCCATCCTTGAAGTAACAAGGTTACTGATTGAGCGGGTAGAAGGGAATTCTTACAGAGGCCTCTCTCAGTACTCAACTAATTCTCTATTGACTACAATTATACCAAAGAGGAACATCACAAAAGTATTGACAAAAACATACAAATCTGACAAATCCATCACAAAACAACAATTTATTCTACTAACATAAAAAATGAAGGCAATCCACTCTCCCAACTTAGTATACTCAGAGAATCCACTATTATAACTCTCATATCTTCCTGGACCTCCCTTAACGGAGTCAGGGCAGAATAGGATCTAATACCATGTTAGAAAAAATATAGAGAGAGCAGAGAGAATGATTAAACACACAACACCGAACACACATTATATTATTATTTATCACATAAATCAATTACATATATAAGACTTAGAGTACTGATTTCGACAAATTATGACTCATACATGACACGAGTCCAACTCATAACTTAGGAATCAACATCTTCTAGATTGACTCCTCATAACTCATAATGACAAATATGCATGACATGGAAGCATTACTTCCAACATATTAAGGATACAAACAAGAGATATCAAGAAACATCGTTTATTTTTAAATGTTATTCATTATACCTCTTCCTTCAAATAAGTTCCCTCTCATTCATTCGCAAATCGAAGAGAAATAGATGTGACAATCCATAAAAGTAGTTTGAGTGGTGGGTGGTGTCGATATATCCAAGTCTCTTTTATTCGATGCTTGTGGTAGGATGGTTAATCCAATATATGGATCACTTAGCCTTTTTCTTTCTAAAAACCCGACAAAATGCCAGGCGACAGTAGACAACATCCTATGGGGATTGTTCCCTTCTTCTATGAAAGGAAATTTTGCGTCCATAAATCCTAGATTTATGTTGTTGATGAAAGAGATGGCCTACCACAAGCAACACAAAGAAGTGAAGGGTAGAGGCAGAGGTAGATTCAAGGGCTTCAGCCGTGAAAAATGTAAGCATAAGGAATGGGAAAGTGCATCAATTCACTATCATTATGGTTCAAGAAGTAGATCTAATGACTAGGACAATGTAAAAGAGACATTACAGGATTTAGGAAATGGTAAATTTAATGGGGAGTACATAGAGATATATTTGATGTCTCTATTGTGGTAGGAAAAGGATGAATTCCTTGCTACTCACCACAGATGGAATGTCGTTGCAATTTTCTTTGGAGTGTCAAATCTAGTCAACTTGAAACTTGTGCATATACATGCAATGCCATGGATCGAGAGCTTCCGCTTGGTTCTCAAAGGTCCATGACTTGAGGAGGTAAGTCTAGAGATTAAGTCTAGACAAACAACCATTGGACTGAGCCCCATTGGGATCACTTCATGGGAGAGACTTATCTCCCATGAAAATTATACTTCCTAGTGTGGGAATACTCGGCTCTTCTACGCATTACTGTATCTATGAAATAGGAGTGAAACTATTATACACTGGGAGAACTAGCATCTGACAAAATTCCGAAGCCAAACCTATTTATGGTGAAATCATAAATATGAATGTAAACTTTGAAATAGGAACTGATACTGTCATCCGTTTCATAGAGATAGCAAAATAGTGACCTGATTTTGAAAAGGGGTGATGCAGAACACACATTTTTTTTAGAGCATAGTTTTTGGCACTTTGATTTTTTTTTTATGTACATTACGTTTTAGAATGGTAGTGATTTTCATGCTGATTTTAAAAAGTAAGTATTCTGCATCACACCCTCTTTTTTTAAAACCTGTTTTTTGGCTTTAAATTTGCTAAGGTATAAAATGTAAATAATTATTTTGTAAATTTGATAATTTTCGAAGTGGTCATTTTCTTCATATGTTCTTGTTTTTTATTTTGATTTTAATTTTTTTTAGTGAGGTTTTTATTGTTTTGCATTTTTAAATTAGAAGGTCGATATTTAGAATTTTCGATATTCTACATATTTATACATCATTAATTAAGTTTTCAATCTACATGAAATAATTGTTTCTAAAAAACAATATTTTTTAACAATGGACATAAAAATAACCATTTTTAACATAAATATAACTAAAAAAAACTACACGTTTTGATAATTTTTTGCTAGAATTGACATGTCAAAATCACAATTTTTATATGATAATTTTAACTAAAAATAGTTAAATAATAGTTTTTTTATTATGAATTTCATGTCAAAAAATAATAATAATCATTTTTTTTTCAAATAAAAAACAATGTGAAAATCACATATTACAAATATTGAACGCATAATAACCCTAATTGAGTGTTTATTCTTCTCATAAAATATCAAAGTCAAAACATTGCAAAGCTTGATTTACAAGCATAACTTAAACTTAATCAACAATGTCACGTAATCCAAAATCTTCATCCTCTAGAGTTTCATCATTGTCTTCTTCCACAATATTTTCTGTTTCCTTTTGCTCATTTTCCTCTTCTAATGGATCTTTGATGTCTGCGAATCTCCCAATGTATGTCTTTCCAAACATTCCATGTAATGGTGGTTGGGGTTCCTTTGCCTTTTTTGCCACACGTGATTCACTAAAGTCCCCTTTTTTCAACCCAATTTCTTGCATTGCATCTGGAAGAAATTGAAGAGCATTAATTCTTTGCTGAATGAAATTGCATTATACTGGATCTTTTTCAATTGCAATGCAATTTCTTCCTTTCTGAAGGCAACATGCTAGTGTTGTACCTAATTATCAAGCACAAAAGGAATAATGAACTAAATTAGTACAATGACATATTAATTAAAAAATAACATATTGAAATTCAATTCCATATAATAAAACTTACCTGAGCCAGAAAATAAATCCAGATGCTAATCTCCTTCATTTGAACAAATGTCTATAAGATAGTTAATCAATAATTGTTGTTTTTGATAAATGTTAACTATCTCTCTTTTTGCTTCTTTGTCTTCATATGTTAATTTTCTCACAACAACATCATAAGTTAGTATTTGGCTATGACTCTTTCCGGCTACCCAATTAAAAATCATAGACATATGGCTATCATGTTTTGCCCAACTATCAATATGAATGAACTCACAATCATTTATAAATTGTTGATCTTCATTGTTAAGAAGATTTTACTTTTTCCTATAACATGAAATAGTAAAAGTTCAATTAACTTGTACATAAATACATTTTTCAACATTAATCAAATATACATTTTAAATGTCTTACCATGTAAGCTGCATCCTTGAATTTGTTTTCCCCTTGAAGCTTGACAATATCATTGCCAATTGTGTGTCTGAATGAAATGTCAGAAATCTCCATAATGGTGATGACGTGACTTCTACAAATCCCGCAACCACTTTACTAAGAGCTTGATAAGTATAAGGGTCACTATCATAGTCAATGTTTGGAATATTGAAAACATGGGGAATATCTGCAATGACTAGGCATAATCCCTTTTACGTATGAGTTTAGCAATGTCTTCACAGTCGCCTTGTATTACTTGATATTGAATAGTGTCTAGCCTATTTCAAATGAAATGATTAAGAGTTGGATCAAGTTGGACATTCTTAATACGTTGCTTCCTCAGTCTTTCGATCTTTATTTTTTCAATAAAGGTTTTGAAACTATCTAGCGTTCCATTATCATCCTTCCTCATCTTTTATAAAATAAACAAATATATGTGTAAGTTATAAATTAAAAATAGTACATAGGTGAATAAAAATGAATGTATAAATCAAGATACCTTTTTAAATGAAAGATAAAAAGCTTTTAATTTTGATGTTAAACTGAATTTGGATAGTTGCGTACAACATCATCCCAACTATTTTTCATTCAACCATTCTAACATTTGTTCTTGAATTTCATGTAAACTTTGTGACTGCATAGATAAAGTAACAAAAAGTTAATATAATTATATGTATAACAAATACTATCGAGAATAAAATGCTTTATTTAAAATATAATTATAATCTAGAAATAAATAAAAATAGTTCAACAAACTTACTTTTGAAATTCTTCAGACATTTCCTCCAATGATAATTCTCCTGACCTCACACGAGATAATATTGTTTTGACAATTTTTTCATCTTTCACTCCTTGCATCACCCTCCAAGGTGTGATAGTCATTTCGTCTGGAAGCTGCTTCATTTCAGAAGCTGATTTACTGTTGCCACATATCAATGGCTTAGACTTTTTGACCCTCTGATTTTTAATGGCAATGTCTTCTCACATGCTAAAAATCTCATGAATCAACTTCCAAACATCTCTAGCTCTAAATGCAAATTGGAAAACGTTATCAACACCTCTGAATAAATCACTATTTTTGTTGCCTTTTCCACCTTTTGAATTGGTTTTCTCTTCAATTTGATAGTCTATTTCCATACAACATTCCTTTCGAAAACTTGCAGTAACATTTATCCTATCCCCACCACATTTTTCTTCAAATTCACTATGAATAAATCTAACCCTTTGGATGAAAGTCATAGACATCCTATATTCATATCTAAATTATAATCCCATGCCACTAACTTTGTTTATGTTTCTAATAAACCAATGTAAATGATACATTTCATTGTTTCAAAATGTCGGTTATTAGGATATTCCTCCATCAAATGTCTTTGAGCTTCTACAGAATGGTTCTCCCCAAGCACATAATAATTGTATTCAAAAAATTTTGACTTATCAAATGCTTCTTTGTTAGGAACCTGAAGTGGATCAACAAGAAGCACATAACTAACCACATGAACATATGGATTGTACCTCATCAATGTCTTCAAGTTGTGAACATGCAGCTGATGTGGCTTTCTAACTTGATATTGACATTGTCCTTCACTTGCTTTATAGGTTTGCCTGACATTACGTTGAAATGTATGAACACCATCAATTACGTTTCTCCTTTTCAAATTCTTTCGAATGTAATTTTGTTTTATTTTGATAATGCCATCCTCTAAATCAACTCCTGATGTAATGATTTCTCAACTTTCTTTTGAAGTTTCACTAGGTTCTTAACTGCTGGTAATGACTGGTACAAAATCTTCAACTTTACTTTTCTTGGTCATAAAATTTCCAACAGATTTATTCTTGGGCATTGTTACTTTTGGTATTTTATGGCTTTTCTCAGTTCCAATGTCATCTTGAGTAATGGAAACATATGCTTCACTGTGAATTTCAACTTCATTGTCCTCAAAAGTAACTTGTTTACCCTTGCTAGATTTATCCACCAGAGGCCTTTTTTTCTGATTCTTTGGATGTAGTTTTGTAGCATCATCAATTACTAAATTTTTCTTGTTTTCCATATCTTCTTCTGACACTGATTAAAAATTGCTGACAACTTTCATGATATCATGCTCTATGAAATGAATGCCTCCCAACATAATTGAACAACTTTCAACAAAATTATACCAAACAAAATATCATATGTCAAATAAAAACAAAGTTAAAAAATATAGCAAGACACTTTCAAGAACGCAAAATACAAATATAAATATCAATACTTATGATGTTTTGTGTCATCTCATTTACGATTTGTTTACACAACTTTGTAGATACCTCTCTTGTGTCATACAATGAATATGATAGTCGGTATTTAATCATTTCATGTCATTTGGGAGCTTTTGAAAGTATGTAAACAACTTCAGTATCCGGTACCGAACACATATCTATGACTCTTCCCATCACCTCAAAAATTCCATTGTCATTCGGTATATCAATATATAGATATATATTCACATTTGTGCTTTGTTTTTCTTTCACATACCAGATTCTTGATGGAAATTTCACCTCTTTCGAATTCTTCTAGTCTGAAATCATCTTCTTATCACTTGAGGCACTTGAAATATTTGTAGCTATGAGCTCAGGTGGAGTTCGTTCATCAATGTTTCTTGAAGATACACCTTTAAGACTATTTGGTCCAGAAATATTCACTGAAATTTTCTTTGATGCCATTTTCCTGAAAAATAGAAACACATAAATCAGTAAATAATAAAAACATATTAACTTAAATTAACAATGAAAATATATCATAATTTTTTTATTTGTATGATCAGAATCGCCCCGCCAACGCCGCCCCACTCACCCGCCTGCCCCGCGACCACCCTTCCACCTGTCCATGCCCCCTCCTTCACCCACCACCCCTCACATTATAAAAGGGTATGCATTAGTATTCTAGTGTAAAAAAAGTAAATCACGAATAAAACATTCCAAAATTAACTATGTATATATTATATGAAAGTAGTGAAAATAATAAAATTCTTATATTTTATTATTTTTTTAGTTGAAACCTTCATAGATCTATCTTGATTCTATAGTCAATAAAAATGTAGAAGAATAAAAAATCATGTAAACATTTTTTAAACTTTACGCTCAAAATGATATTTACATCTTGATATTTACAAAACCCAAAAATCTAATATTTTCGAATTTAAAACAATTTATTTTAATATTTCATTTAATATATGTCTGATTTTTTTAATAAGTACAAAAAAATATATGTAATGAA
>APFE030909910.1:22878-33328 GCA_000404065.3 Pinus taeda | reverse complement strand
CATGATCAGGTACTTATCTATTATAAAAACTGCTGATAATAAGCGTTGTTACAGAAAGTGGAGAGAGAGGAAGAGAAGTCCAAAATGGGTGCGCAGACCCTGACTTCTTGGGAGTAAAGTTAAGACTGATATACTGAAATAAAAAACGACTATATTGCCTTACAAAGAGCCCTGCTAGAAAGCAAAATTTGCTGGCCATGGGATTGTTTACCAAAACTGATTGACTGAGTCCTCCATTTGAGGTTCCTTCTTGATACTTGCTCTGGTTGAGGCCTCAGCTTGCATGGTTTGAGTGATGTTTTTAATGTGAGAAATGGCCTCTTCCATGTGGTTACATTTTTCTTTCAGGCTCTCTATTTCAGCTCGTTGTTTTTCCAATTTTTTCCTCTTGGAACGACTGTCAGCCTGAAAGTCTTCCTTGAGCTCGTTAAAATGCTTGATGAACCTGGCAATCATGAAGAAGTGTTGTTTGCAGAGTGTGCAAGTGTTGTTGCCAAGCACGCGGTCCAGCGGGTTCTCAGGTGGTTCACTGCCTGCCTAGTTTTCATTCTGCAATCTCTCAGAGGGCTCCGCCATGTCTGAGGAGAAGAGCACAACCAAGAAGGTCAGCAACAAATGAACCTGAAATAAGCTAGGATTATACCTGGGTCCTTTCGGGAGGAGGCGCGCTTCAGAGATAGTCCAGGGGCTGCCTCGCTTGATGTCGCTCTTCTGGATCCGAGAGAGAGGGGATCGCGCTGCTGAGAAGAGTTGGGAACGATCGCTGATGCTGCCAAGCTCCTGGAGCAAGTCGAAATGCTCAGAGTCTTCCTTTTGCTGTCGAGGATAGAGGGGAGGGTGGAGATTATAAAGCGACTGAGAGGCCTGGACGGGCAGATGATACTAAGGCAGATCATGAATTTGGACATGCTCGAGATCATCTATGAGATCTTTGGTGCAGTCGGAAGGGATTACGAAGGGACTTGTGCCAGAGTTCTCAGAGATATGATCACGAGGAGCAAGACAGGATCGGATTTCAAGAGCTGGCCGGTCAACAAGCTGGGAGGAATAAGGCACACGGTTCACGAGGGAGCTGGGAGGAGTCAAAATCTAGGATGAAGCAGAAGGGATCAGAATAAGCTTGATAGCTGAGATGACTTGGGTTCAGAGGCATACTGGAGTTGCTATTCTGAAGAGATGTCGGGCCTGTTGATCTGCTAAGGGATTGCTTTGTCATAGAGATGATCATTCTCCCTGATTTGTCCACTCGGCCTGCTGACGGCCTTGGAGGCGAAAAAATCCGCAGCTGAATTGTTTTCCCTTAAGACATGCTTAAACGTCGTTTCACCCAAAGTTCTGAAATTGTGCTGAATCCTGAGCTTTATGTTGTTGAGAATGGCTTTGTTAAAGTCTGCTCCTGAGATCAAGGCTGCAATAATGATTGCAGAGTCCCCCATGATGATAGGATTTATGATTCCCAGCCTATTCAGAATGGAGGTGCCGAGAAGGAGGCTGTATGCTTCAGCCACATTGTTAGAGGCTTTTCCCAATCCCCATTCGTAGCTTACCATAGTTTCTCCTCTGTGGTTTTTAATGATGCCCCCAGCTCCAGCTTTCCCTGGGTTGTTCTTGGAGGCTCCGTCAAAATGTAAAGTAGGACGCTTCTGATCTGAAATCCACTGATTGACCTCTTCCTTGGATCCTCTGAGTTTCCAGTGTATCATTTTCTTGTGAGCTTTTGTTTGAGGGTGTTGAATGTTGGTGTAACTGAAGTTAAATTTGTTGTACCATTCAATCTCTGCTTGCTGCCAACTTGACTGATCTAGGAGAGCGATGAAGTTGGTGCTGATTGTTTCTGAGATGATGGCTATTGTTTTAGCTAGGATGCTGGAAATAGATGGATTTTTGTTGTTGAAGACATAGTTATTCCTAGCTAACCAAATTTGCCAACAAAAAGTGGCTAGAATGCATTTCCACAGTCGGTTGATATTGTGTTTCCCTTTTTTGGAAAAGGGATAACATTTCCCCCAGTTTTTCTGAAGAGAGGAGACCTGATCGAAGCTTTCGCTGATTGTCATGGGGTTTATCACTTGTTTCCAACAGCTTTGGGCGAAGGGACAGAGGAGGAAGATATGCTGTATGGATTCCTCCTCTGCACAACAGAAGCAACATCTTGAAGGACCCAGGATTCCTCTTTTCCTTAGATTCTCAGCAGTGAGGATCTTTCCTTTGAGGAGAGTCCAATTAAAATGTTTGATCTTTGGTAGACACTCTGATTTCCAGGCAGTTGTGTGGAGATTCCAGTTTGCCATTTGAGCAGTTGCCTGTAAAATTTTGTACCCCTCTTTAACCGTGAATTTGCCTCCGCTAGAATCCCAAATATACCTGTCTTCCACCCCTGAATTTGTAGGCGCAGAACCAGAGAGAGAGCACTTGAGATTGGACCAGAGGTCCATGAGGTCGTTGGGGAGATTAAGATCTTTCCAGTCTTGCCAGATGTTCTGATTCCAAGTTGAAATGTCAAACAAGGTGGTTAAGTTTCTTTCATCCATCCAGATCTGGAGAGGTCGAAAAGCTTGAAGAAGATTCCTCGGCTTGGAGCCCATGATTCTATCTGACCAAATATTGATGGTCTTACCATTTCCAGGGAATTTGGATGTGTTTTCTCTGAATTGAGGGAGCACTTTTTTGATAAGTTTCCACACTGGGGTGCAGGGTCTTTCCACTATTGGCTCGGAGAGAAGATTAGAGTTTGGACCACTGAGATATTTCCTTTTTATGACCTCCACCCACCACGATCCTTTGCCAGTTAGAATTCTCCAAATCATTTTAAAACCCAAGGCCCAATTAGAGAGGCTCGGGATTTTGATAGATAGACCACCTTTTTCATATGGTAAGGTTACCTGGTCCCATTTAACAAGACTAAATTTCTTGGTCTCCTGTTTTCCTCCCTGCCAAAGGAAACTACGGAGGATGATTTCCATGTGTTTATGGATGCTAGCCGGAGCCATGATGACCGCATATTGGTAGATTGGGAGAGCTGAGAGGATAGCCTTAATAAGGATCACTCTGCCTGCCAGGTTCAGCCAAGAAACTCCCCAGCTCTGAAGAAGGCCTCTCATTCTTTCAATGTGTTTGACCCAAATTTCTGCCTTGACTGTTTCCTTAGCAAGAGGCAGGCCTAAATAAGAGAAGAAACTCCAGTTCCTTTGCACTAGAATGTCCAAGATCAGGGATATTCTTTGTTGGATTTGGAGAGGAACATTCCATGTATAGATCTTGCATTTCCTATTGTTCAGCTTTCCTCCTGAGGCTGCTAAGAAAGCATCCAGCACTTTCTTGAATATTTTTGCCATTATACTGGAGGCTCCCCCAATGAGAAGAGTGTCATCCGCGAAGAGCGAATGATTGATCTCTTTGGTCCCTCTTTCAATCCGGATACCGGTGATCTCTTTTTGTCTTCGAAGGTTTTCTAAATGAATACTCAGAGTCTCAGCAATGATTATGAATAAGAAGGGGGAGAGGGGGCAGCCTTGTCTCAACCCTCTAGAGCTTCTGAAATAGTTGTTGGGGCGACCATTGATCAAAGGAGCGGTCCAAGGGTTGGAGATGCACCCGTTGATAATACTTATGAAGTTTTTTGAGATCCCAAATCTTTTGAGAGTTTCTGTTAAGAAGGAGTGATCAACTCTGTCAAAGGCGTTTGCCATGTCCAATTTGATTATCATTCCTCTTTCCCCTCTGTTGAAGCTGCTATGGATGGCTTCTTGAATTAGGATGACGTTGTCGGTGATTTGCCTACTTGGTACAAAACCTCCCTGGTTCTCAGATATTAAGTGAGGAAGAAGTTTTTTGAGCCTATTGACTAGAGTTTTGGTTACAATCTTGTAAAAGACATTACAGAGGGATATGGGACGGAATCTGTCAAAGGAGAGAGGATTCGTTTCCTTGGGGATAAGAGCTATGTGCGAAGACTTGGTATTTTCTCCCATCTTGTGGTTTTGGAAAACATTCTTGACCATCCGCACAAAATCTTTTTTGATTGTTTCCCAACGATTTCGATAGAAGGCAACCGTGAATCCATCCGATCCCGGGGCCTTATCCTGCTACATACTGAAGGTTGCTGCGCGGATTTCCTCTTCTGTGATGTCCTGATCCAGTTCTTTGTTCTGAGCATCTGAGATTTTGCTCTCTACTGCGCTGAGGAATTCGAAGTTGTCCGTTTGCTGAGGAGCAATAGAGAGGAGAGTTTTGAAGTGGTTGTGAGCTGCTTCCTTGATTTCCTCTTGATCACTAAGCTGTTTTCCCTCTGCCTCTATTTTGTCTATCTGGTTTCCAGCTCTCCGGAGCTTTATATTGTTATGAAAAAAAGAAGTGTTTTTGTCTCCAGCTTTCAGCCAAAGACAACGGGATTTCTGTCTTTGATCCTCTTCCTCAGCTCTGTTTTGGCGATAGAGCTCTATGTACATTTCTTTTTCATAATCTATATCTTCACTTGTGTATTGGATATTTTCTTTGGCCTTATTCCATTGCTCCATCTTCATGAGTAAGTCCGATTTTTTTTTGTTCTCCAAGATCGCTGCTTCTTTTGCCCACTGTTTGATAACTGATCTCAGCGATTTTAACTTGGTTTCCCAAACATAGTAAGGCGACCCGTTGACTTCCTTGGCCCACTGATTCTTGATGAGGGTGCGAAAATCTTCTTGCAGGTCCCAAATTTTGTTATACTTGAAAGGAAGAGGTCCCAGATTTCTACCTTTGTCCAAATTTAGGATCACGGGTTTATGGTCAGAGGCCGAGGCATGGATTAAATGACTCTTAATGGACTGAAAACTTGCAGCGATTCCTTCCTGAAGTAGAAATCTGTCCAGTCTCTCTTTAATGTTAGATAAGCCAGTCCTTTTATTGCTCCAAGTATATTTTCCATTGGATAGGGGGGTGTCCATCAGGTTGTGAAGCTGAATTATGGATTCTAGCATGTCTCTTGAAGGGTCTGCATGGTAGTTTCCTCCCATTTTTTCTTCCACGTTTCTTATTAAGTTCAGGTCTCCCCCAAGAATTATGTTCCTGTTTTGCACAGATTGAAGGTCTGAGGATATTGTTTCCCAGCAGCTGCCTTTATCCTTGTGATGATTTGGAGCATATATGTTGTATATGTAGTAGATTTCCTGAGATCCTTTGTTTTTCAGGTCCGTTCTAGCCCACCAGTTGCAAAATTGGGAATTGATGATTTCCCATTTATTCTTGTTCCATATTGTTCCTATTCCGCCTGAGGAACCTTCTGAGCCTATTGATACCCCAGTGAAATTTTTGAAGTTTTGGCTTTGGTGTTGAAAGTCTTCTGCCGAAATTTTGGTCTCCTGGATGAGAAGGAGATCCGGCTGGTCCTGTTTGAATAAATCCCTGATTTCTTTTAGTTTTGAGGGAGAGCCCATCCCCCTACAGTTCCAAGAGACCAAGATCATTATTTACCATTGGTTGGGTGAGGACCACTCCTCTCCTTTTCCTTTTCTCCGCTTCCTTTCAGCTTGCCTAGGTATGAGTCCATTGGTTGTTGCGTTCCCGTTGCCATCTCTTTTGCAGCTGTTTCATCTCTGAGCTCTTTGTTTGACTTTCGACCAGCCTTTCTCGAAGGATCTGTGGATTGATTGACTTCTTTCATTTTGTTTCTGGTTAGGATTCTATCTGTGGTTGGAGGAGGGGAAGGGAGAGTGATCATGCAGGTGGGAGAGGGAGGAGCTCGGGGGGGAGATGGAGGGGAAGAGGGATCTTCTACGGACAAGGATTCGAAGGGGTTGGAGGTTGAAGGGGGAGCTAAGCTGGGAGGAGGGGGAGTAGGGTGAGGGAGGGGATCCGAAGGGGTTTTAGTGCTGGGACCTTAGGGGTGGGAAGGTTTTCTCCTTTTTACTGGTTCCCAGGAGCCTTCACGATTTTTCTCATTATCAGTTGATTCATTTGTTTTTGACTTACTACATCTATTGGCGAAATGACCATACTCGTGACATACCTTGCATTTAAAGGGGAGCTGCTCATAGTCCAGCTGCTGGATATGCGTCCATTGGTCGACCTTGATCTTGATGGCTTCCGGTAGGCCTTTCCCTAGATCTACTTCCACGCAGATCCTTGCGCATGCATGCATGTTCTCCCTTGGCTCCGATCTGTCGATGTATTTGCCCACTGCATTCCCTATTGTATTTACTGATTCGTCTCCCTAGCAGTGGAGCGGCAAATGAGGGAGCCGGACCCAAACTGGAACAGCATTTGGGATATCCATTTCCAGATCGAAGTCCAGGGTCCATTTGTTCAAGTACATGCCTCTTGAATCCATGAAGTAGGGGCCATTTCTAAATATGAGATTCTTGTCTTCTTTTGATTCGAAGAGAAAGGTGAAGTAACCACATCCGCAGAATCGGATGGCTATCTTCCCTTGGATCATCGCGCTCCAGTTGCGCTCAACCCATTTCTGGACTGATCTCGAGGAGGGCCAGAGACCAGTGAACTGACCTACTAGCCCTCTTTCAGCGAGGATGATTGCTGACTTCCTTGGAAGGGAAGGAGGGAGATTCACCTCGGGGATTTCATCAAGTTTTTTAATGAACTTGGTCACTGTGGGATGGGTTCTGGAGATTGCTGAGTCAGAGAAAAGAGAAGCAAAAATTTCCTCATGGTTCTCAGAGCCTGGAGGGGGAGGAGCGAGCCCGGCCATTCAAAGAATGAATGGCCAGCAAGGGATAGCGAAGGAGGGTCAGCGCGAGACAGGCTGGGCCCCAACGGGGGCAGGAAGCAACGAAAGGGCCAATGAAAGGGACGAGGGAGCAAATAGGTCAAAGGGAGATCGGAGAGGGCGGCAGCAGCCCTGCCAAGCAGGGCTTGGAGAGCAGATGCAAGTGCAGGCGTGCAAGGGTTCGCCAGAGCCTCAGTTCTCCACTCAATACCTACATTTGGAGAAAAAAAAAAAAAAAAAAACTAGGAAGACAAGACAGGGACCCAACTTCTACTAATATGCCAACCATCATCTCTATTCAAATTATTGGGTCTTTTTTCAATTTCTAGGGCCTCCCTCAATTTACGATGATGAAAATGACTAATATTAGCAACGACTTGGGCCTCCTCAATGCAGATGTGATGCTTAGATTTATCTGCATGCTCCGCCAAAGCAGAGGAGAGGGTCTTGCCATGCTTGATGTCACCAGCATGCTCACGTATCATTTGATTAATCGAGTGACCAGTCTCACTAATGTAGGGAGTCCCACAAGAGCATGGGATAACGTAAACACCCTTCATATTCTTGGGGTCCACTGGGTCTTTTATAGATCTAAGGGAGCTCCGTATGGTATTTAAACACCGAAAGGTTGAAGCCACCTTATACTTCCTTAGGATCCTTGCAATATTGTTAGTGGTCCCTTGGATAAAAGGAAGATGAACACTAGAAAATCGATCCTTGGTATCTTTCCTAGCTCTAGGACCTTTTTCAGCTCTGAGGAAAGCCTTAGCACATTGGTGTCTATTATACCCATTATTAAAGAAAAAACTTAGGAGATGTGCTTTCTCTTCCTTGAGATGGTTCTCATTACAAACTTTTAAAGCTCTAGTTGTTAAGATGTTGAGAACATTAAGCTTTTGAGCTGGGAAATGATGAGAATTAGCATAAAAATATTGTTCCGTATGAGTTTTCTTACGATATACCTGATGAGAGAAAGAGCCATTATCATTCATTTAGAGGAGGACATCAAGGAAGGGAAGACTACCATTACATTCAAATTCCATGGTGAACTTTATAGAACTAGATTGATTGTTAAAATGGAGGAAAAATAGATCCAACTTTTCTTTACCATGGGACCAGATGACAAAAGTGTCATCCATAAACCTCTTCCACAACTTAGGCAAAAGACGAGAAGAGGCTAAGGCCTTTGATTCAAAATCCTCCATGAAATGATTAGCTACCACAAGGGAGAGGGTGGAACCCATGGCGACATCGCAAGTTTGCTCATAGAATTCCCCATCGAATGAAAAGAAAGTAGAAATAAGACAAATACCAACTAAATAAGCCGTATCAGGATCTGTGATGCGCTTGATGACTTCAATGGCCTTGTTGATAGGGATATTATTGTAGAGAGAGACCACATCGAAGCTCACAAGCTTGTCATCTGGATCAAGCTTGAAACTCTTTATCCCATTAACAAATGATTCAGAGTCCTTGACGAAGGATTTTGTATGGCCAACAAGGGGCTTAAGCTTATGGGCTAAATATTTAGCAAGAAGATAAGTTGGCCCTCCTATCGTGTTGACAATAGGTCTCAGAGAAGCCCCTTCCTTATGAATCTTTGGCAGACCATAGATTCTAGTGTTCATCTTCCTTTTATCCAAGGGACCACTGACAAGATTGCAAGGATCCTAAGGAAGCATAAGGTGGCTTCAACCTTTCGGCCTTTAAATACCATACGGAGCTCCCTTAAATCTGTAAAAGACCCAACGGACCCCAAGAATATGAAAAGTGTTTATGTTATCCCATGCTCTTGTGGGACTCTCTACATTGGTGAGACTGGTTGCTCGATTAATCAAAGGATTCTTGAGCATGTTGCTGACATCAAGCATGGCACGACCCGCTCCTCTGCTTTGGCGGAGCATGCAGATAAATCTAAGCATCACATCTGCATTGAAGAGGCCCAAGTCGTTGCTAAGGTTAGTCATTTTCATCATCATAAATTGAGGGAGGCCCCTAGAAATTGAGAAAAGACCCAATAATTCGAATAGTTCGAATAGAGATGATGGTTGGTATATTAGTAGAAGTTGGGTCCCTCTCTTGTCTTCCTAGTTTTTTCCTTTTTTTTTTTAATGTAGGTATTGGCATCCTTTTTATAGTATTTGTTGTTGATTTATTCTTCATTAGAGTTTATTTTCTTGATCCTTCGTGTTTTTTATGTATTTTGTCATCCTGTTAGGCCCCTATACTACTAGTGTAACCCCTTATTATTATTAGTACAACCCCCTTATTATAATGATGTACCCATGTACTGCCCATATTGTTACTATTATGCCCATAGAAGCCCACTATTGTTATTATTGTGCCCTTACATTATTATTGTTATGTAGGCTCTCATTATATAATGACCCCTTAGACTCCCATATATAGAAAGGAGGTCTTTTCATTTGTATCATCCAAGAATTGTTCCTTTATGTAATGTAAACGAGGTTTCCCCCTCGAAGAGGCTGAATTCTAAGGCATTGATTTATCTTTTCTATCTTTTCTTGAGATGGTTTCATAACATTTGGTATCAGAGCTTTGGATTCTAGGGTTTCGCTGCTCCAAACAGGTCATCGTGGCATTTTCGCTATAACTTTTTTTCTGTGATGTTTCAGAAGTTGAAAGAAAAACCCATTTTAGAGTACAACGCGCTAAATATCGGGTCCAAATTTCAGAACGTTTCGTGCTATATTTGCGGAGATATGATCTGAGGAAGTTGGTCTTTTTGCAGACTCCTGAATTACATTCCAAACAGGTGACCTGGGGAAAATTGTCATAACTTTCTCTCTGAGCATCGGATTGAAATTTTGCAAAAAGGTACAAAAGGAGGACAGAATGTAGTTTCTTCTAGATATTTTTCAGAGCCAAAGGTCCAAATAGTGACACGTGGCACTTCATACAAGTTAGATCTTCTGGAAAGGTCTATAATCAGGTCACTGTGGGAGATTTGGCATAACTCTTCATTGGAGAATCCAATTGGGGTCAGACTGATGGCATTGGAAAGAGGACACAGAGGGCTACTGTAGGTCGCAATTTTAGAACTTAAAGATCTGAAAGTACGGAGTTACAATCGTTTCAAGATCAAGCTCCTAAAATCAAGAAAAAACAAGATGAGGAAGTTTGATGGGAAGGATCTGGTAAATTGGATACTTCAGATGGAGCAATATTTTGATCTACATGGTATACCACTATTACAAAAGATATGTATTGCATCTTCATATTTAGAACCGGATCAACTTTTATGGTATAAAGGGCTTTATTCTCGTAAACGACTTGTTACGTGGTCAATTCTCATAGAGGAAATGATAGCACATTATGAGGATACAAAGAGCAACACCTTCTTTAGAGCAACATCACAACAATTGGAAATAGTAAAAGGGCTTTGTGACATACTAGAAAGTAAAATTATGGCAACAATGAATTCTAACCCTCACAGCTATGAAGATGGAAATGTTGTTTCTCCTAGCCTTCCACAACCTACAAGGGTTACACCACAACAATTGGAAGAAAAAAGAGAAAAAGGGCTTTGTTACAATTGTCATAGCAAATGCACTAAAGGTCATAAGTGTGCTGAGAAGAAATTATTTTACATAGAGTATGAAGAGGAGGAAGAAAAGGATCAAGAAACATCAAAAGAAGAGGATATACACCAAGACCCAACCCTAGAGAAAGAAGAAATGAATTTGACCATATCTTGTAAACATTGGCAAGAATTAACACTCCTCA
>APFE030909910.1:0-21778 GCA_000404065.3 Pinus taeda | reverse complement strand
ATTAATAGATTACTATTATAATTTAAACATTATTGTTCAAATATAACTGTTACTTGAAATTATGTCTCTACATTGTTCTGTCGGCCAAAAAATTCTCTCATGTGATTTCTACCAAAAGACTTTATTTAATTCATTATGGATCACAGAAACTTGAACACAGAAAATAAGACATTACAACATTTCTATTTTAAACAAGATATGCAAGGCATTACAACATCTCTCCCATAGTAAGCAGTGCACAATAATAAATATTATTTATAAAATTATTTATTTATTTAACTAGTTGTAAATACAATATATAATTGTTTTCTAATTTTATATTAAATAAATAAATACAAAAGTGCACAAAAATAAAATATAATTTATAAAAATTATTAATTTATTTAACTAGTTATAATAATATATATAATTGTCTTTTAATTTTTTATATTAGAATAAATAAATACAAATGGATTTGAATTTATACATAATTATTATTAATTATTTTAAAATTCAAATTATATACCATAAATATTTAATAATCACTTTAAAAATAAAAAATAGCGACATTTCCTTAAAAACAGTTTTCAACGCAACTTTAAAACCATATGTTTAAAACATGAACGCCGTTTCATGCGAAAGCACTGATCTGTCGCGTTGATGTTCCTTCAAACACTTCAGAGCCATGGCATTTGTTCATTTGAAAAAGAAAGAAAACAAACATAAACACTCATCGTCTTCATTGTGAATGCTAAAATAGCAATTTCAAAGAGAAGGAAAACAAACTCAAACCATTTGAAACTGAAAGAAAACAAACATAAACCACAGTTGAGTTGTAAAGCTTCCTAAGCTTGCTGACATATTTCCTTTTCTCCATTGAGCCGTAACTTATATTTGCAAAAGAAAGCAAGGAAACACAACTGTAATAAAGCCTGGTCATGTGTCTTTGTAAATGTTAAAAAGAAAACAGACACAGGTGAGCAGTACACCGTCTCCATGCATCTTTGTAAATGCTAAAGGATAGACCAACAAAGATAATTACAAATAAGTGTCATTTTGTAAATGCTAAAGGTTATACCAAGACATATAATCACAAATAATAGGAACAATACGGAGATCCCAAGGATGCAGTTGAAGGAAACTGACAACGGTTGATAGTAACTTCCACGTGAACGCAACGAACGGAGGGTTCCATCATATTAATAGTAATACACGTTACACTCAGCCGGCCGTCCGTCGCCACAACTTGACCACCACACATTCAATGCCACACCTCCATGGGATTCCTGCCCTTCGAAACAACCTTTCATCTATCCCCATATTTCTCTTTGTTACATCTATACCCATATTGCAGTGCCATCACTTTGCCCCTGGAATTGGATGGTCCTCTAAACTCAAACTAATACCGGAATAAGTTGCTGTCCAAAATACCAATTCTAAATGGTGCAAATTTGTACAAGGTATCCATTCTGACATATTTATAAAGGACTATTGATCAAGGAGTATATAAAATGGACGAATCGGTTCGAAAGAGTTGAGTCGTTTTTTATTTTTGTGAAAGGTGAATGGAGACTTTAGGGTTTTATTTTGATATTCCATTTTAGTTCCTAAGGTATCCTTCATTATGCGATTTTCAAGTAATTCTTGTGTGCGCGTTATGTCTGCAGGATCAAACAACGAATTTTACTCAAGCTACTGCAGCCAATCTTCTGAGTCGGGCGACAAATTATGTCCTCCCCTGTCAAGTTTCTTGCTCAAATGAGTGTATTTCTCCATACATACCAGTTTATTTCGGCTAAGCGGTCGACATAATCCCGAAATATGCTGTAAATTTCCTACTTTCGTTATGTTCCAGAAGTAAATAATGGGGTTCAGATTGCCTTGTTTTAATTTCAAACTCTTATCCAAATCTCATCCTTCAGGACGCAGTGATCAAATTTGAAGACGTCCTCTGGCACGTAGCACGTCGTAGAAGTAGGAAGAAAATTTTACTATTCAAAAAAAAATTTAAATTTGAATTTTGCCATTTAAAAAAAAAAATAGAATAATATTATTATATTTTTTAAGAAGGGTTGTTAAGCTGTCAACCTGTCCAATTTATTTTTTTTAATTTCATTTTTTTCTAAAATTCGAATTTTGGGAATTCCAAATTCCAACTTCCAAACTGTTAGTGCATTGTGGGCCTATCACAAATTACAATGGTTGGACTTATGAATTTCCTTTCTCCACTGATATTAAATCCCATTTCAGAAACAACGGTTTCCAAATACGAAATTGCTCCCATTTCAAAAACAACAATTTCTTTTTGAATTACTTTTTCTAATTGCAACTTGTGCATATGATCCAAGTTAGTGGTTGTGCCTGCAGGCTGCCCGTAAAACAAGGTTTGACGACGATTGGAGAGGATCGTAGATTCATCATTCAGCGGAACCCTGTCAAGCAAGGTTTAAGCACGACTTATGCTTGGAGAGGAGCGCATTAAAGAGACTTCATAAGTTTATACCATACTGGATTTCACAAAACTTCACATTATGCTTCAATATATACATCTGGGTCTAGTTGTTTATGCGATGTGAAGGAGCAAGATTGAATACAAATAGATCTGTAAGTTACTCATTCTGATTTGATATCTATATTTTTCACTTACCTCTAAAAATATGCAATTCAAACATCAAGACAAAAATTAACTTTAATGCCTTAATAGCATGAATAAATCAAATAGTAATAAGAATAAATTCCACTATCTCACCAATACAGTTTACAGTTCAATTGAATCAAATAGTAATAAGAATAAATTACACTGTCTCACCACTACAGTTTACAGTTCAATGGAATCAAATAGTAATAAGAATAAATTAAATTCCATTGTCTCACCAATACAGTTTATAGTTCAATTTAGCTCTCATCATTAGAAACACCATCCAAATCAAAATCCTAACCAAAGCACCTTCAACTAATCCCTTGTTAGGCCTAAGTCATTAAGTCCCAACTATTTAATATCCAATGAATAAAAAATTAATGAAATATATGAGTAGTATAAGTCATAATTCATAACGTCCCAACAACCTAAATTATAAAAGGAAAGAAGTCCTCAAAGTCCTCCAAAGTTATCAAGATAAGCAGAAATTGTTGAATAGTAAAGTTCACTCCCACTGCTACAAATTAAAGCATTAAATTCAAGAGGCAGTATATTGCCAGAGTTCAACATCCCCAGAGTTTCATCAACTGTTAATGCAGTTGATAGTACAAGACCGGAAAATCTTGTTGTTGTTGCATCAGAACGCACAGCTTTGATTATCTCTTGAATTATTTCCAACATATGGGGATATACATTGCCACTGTAATCATAGCAGTCCACAGCTATAACAAAGAGCTTCTTTTTATTTCTCAGTGCAGCATACTTGTTTGAGACAATCAGGTTATTCACTGGAGGCCTTGCCTTAGGTTCAGTTTCTTCAATGTTAAAAGATAACGACACCCTTTTCAGTTTATCCAAAATAAGTTCTGGGTCGCCCTTTGGTGCGAGAAGTTTGTCAACTTCGATAGAATTATCCAGAGAGCCATTGATGGAATATTTCTCGCCATCAACAGAAAGCCGAAGAGACATGTCCTTCAGGGAATCACCCATCAATTCCTCCCCCATAGTAGTATCCATTACAATGATAGTCTGCCACTGAGGATGCCTCATCCTGCATATAGTTACCCGAGACAAATATTTTCTGCAATGTTCAGGCCATGAGAAAAGGTGAATGTTTCTCAACCCATTACAGCAGCATTCATTCCACGGGTTTTTAGCTCTAGCAATACATTTTCTATTGTCTTCTGATCATGGGGTTCGACTAATAGTCCATTGTTCAAAGTCTGCAAAATTTTGAGAAACAGAGAATTTTTTAGAGCTTTGCTATTTTTGCCACATGCTTAAACATCAGATTTGAAACTCAAAAAATTTCCTGGAAACTTAATTTACCCGTCAAAATTATTGCTAAAACCTAATTAACACAAGGTGGAAACTCATAATATTGGTGGAAACTCAAACTAATTCTTTTTTGGATGTTCTTACACCAACCTCTGCTTAATATGACAGTATATTAATTCAAGGAAAAAGACAGAAAACATAACATTTGGCTAACATAAATGTTATGAACATAGTTGGCTTGTCACTTGTCAGTTACAATCTGCATGAATGGTATGATAAACACTGGACTTGCAGCTGTGTTGGAAGGGATTATTGTTCTTGATAAACTGAGGAATATCTTGCAGCTTGCAACATTGTAAAGATATCGACAACCAATAGTATGTTGTTCTGGAACTCACAGCATTAGTTCCAACCAAACAGTTACTGATTCATCATGTGTTAAAAAAAAAATTACTGTTGTTAATTAAATTGCATTTTTTTTTGTGCTTTTCATTATAGAAGGGCGACCTCAATGTGCGCCCTTCTAAATAAAATTAAGACCTACTCTTCAAATTTAATCTCCGACAAGGAGGTGCTTAACGTTTTGGAGTATGATCCACCACGCACGAGAAAAAGCTGTTGATGTGGTTCATTCAAAATATTTTGCCACTTTTGTTACAGGATCTATCCGAGAAGTTCAGATCCAGCTTCTTTCTTTTCCTATCTTTTGGATATCCGTTACAGGGATGTAGATTTCGTCGTCTAAATGATGTTCAGAATCATGGGTAGCCATAAGGCAGTAATGTTTATGATGTATAGCCCAACGTTTATGCTGAAATACCCAGAGTGTAATGTGACAGAAAATGACAAAATTATAGAAAAATATTCATTTGAGCAAGGAATTTGGCAGTGGAGGTTTATGCAAATGAGGAATTCATGGTAGCTGTGGTTACAAATTGCCAATTTTTTTCATTCAGCGACATTTGGAATCGATTTTATACTTCTGGCAAGCATGTTGTACTGCCAGTAAGTACACTGTTCTGTAGGTTTTGCTTGCTTTTATTACATTCAATTGATGAAAAAACAATAACCTTTGCAGTTTGTGCAGTGAGAATTTTTTCGTGTCAATCTCAATTTACGATTTACGACCTGATCAACCGGATAAGAAAATGGGATAGTATAATGTCTATGCAATTGTAAAACTAACTAGTTCAACCTAGTTTTATTTTAGGTTTATCCATATATAAATTTGTTTTATGATGAAGAATGTAAATCTGTTGTCTGATCGAAAATTTGATTCAATATATTTTAATCTTGGGTTTAGTGAGTTTAGCAATATCAACCTTTTATTTTATATGAAAAATATAAATTTGCCAAAAAAATTTCATATTTATAAAGTTGAATATGTTGCTTTTAAACTAAACTAGTGCAATTTTTTAACCTAGAATGTAGCATGGGTCAAGACGATTAAATGGAAACTTTTTGCTAGGATGAAAATGAAGTTAAAATGGAGACTTCGCATGACAAAGTAAGTATATATATGAACTTTGAGTAGAATATTAAAAATATATTTACTTCAAATAACATGTCATTGAAATATTTTGATTATAAAAGTGGTTTATTTTAAATTTATATATATATAAACTTTACATGGTGTTAATTTAGATGGTATGACGAAGATGAGATGACACTCTAATTTGGGTGGGCTACTTTAGAATTAAATGTTTGTTATTTAGATGGCGTTAATTTATTTGAAGTTGGAAGAGGAGGTTTTCAGGAAAATTCTTCAAGCAAGTCAGTATAGGAAGCTTGCAAGCTACTGTATCTAAGATATCTATTTTAGAATCCTTATAGTCAACATATTTGAGGGGTAGTAGAGACTACTTCAAAATTTATGTGGGCTTCTAATATGGTTTAATTTCCAGATTTCAAGGACTATTATTTGTTTGAATTTTTGAGTCATAAGTTTAACTATTGTAATGTTGTTTCCCTTTTGACTTTTCGATCATTGGTGCTTTTTCTCTCACCTGCCTTGAGGTTTCTTTGGTAGAAAGATAGTTTGGCGTATTTTTTATAATAGGGGGCATCTATAGTCTTATTATTGTTTCATGACCGACAAAGGTGTCAAGCTGACTGTTCGGTACTTCAATGGTGCTATGAAAGCTAGTGGATAACATGGGTCAACATTGTTTTGTATATGTTTCACTTCCTTTTTCATAGAAGTCAAGGATATTGGTTACCTTACACCCACGTCTTACCTATTCATTTCTCCTACTTGCTCGAGTTTATATTGGCTCATTTCGTGTAGGGCTTCTTGCCTACCAACGATGTGGAATCTAAAGGTAAATTCATCCAACCTCCTGTTCAGTCCAATAGCTTGGATATTAGTTTGGTTGCTTGTTTTCAAGTCAAGTATTTCAATGCCTAGCTGGTGTAAAGAAAAGGGGAGGTTCTAGAGGTCTAGAACTAGTTCAAGACCTTCCTAAAAATTATGGGTAGCAATACTATTATTTTTTCTTCACTTCCATTGGGTTCTCTCCTCCTCCCACGGCTACTATTTTTTTTCTTCACTTCCATTGTGGTTCTCTCCTCCTCCCATGGCTGGCAAAAAAATTAAAAGCTTGGATGGACAAGTCAGTTCGTGCACTACAGGCATTGAGAAATTGTGTCATTGCATTTCGTTCTCTTCTAGCTACCTTCAATAATTCCTACAAGCATTATCTCAGTGGGTTCCAGTTCTGGCTTGTATCACCTTATCTCTCTTTCTAGGGACATCAGGTATATTTCCCATCGTCGGTTAGCACAAGTCAAGCTTGACATCTCCCTCATGCCATGACAGCGAGGTAGAGTCAGACAAGAGGTTGTCTCATACCAAGAGCAAGTCTATTAAGGAAGAACTCACTTGCATTATAGAATTCAAGCATCCTCTTACTTTAGGGATCTTACATCTCTACATGTTCAAGATGAGCTCACTAGCATAGAGGAAGAAACCTCCTCTTGTAGGTCCTCTCTTTTTGACATAGAAGTTATTGTTGAATAGGTTGATTGGGTTCCACATACTGACAAAAGGTAAGGAAGATACATCCAGTATATGTAGGCTATCAATCTATACTAACAAATGAAATTCCTCATGGACAAGACCATTCTCGATCAGCATGGAACATTCTTAAATATCTTACAGTCACTCGAACATATATACAATAATATACACAAAATAAACAAAAGAATGAAACAACTCGAACAACACCTTAACCTTGCTCCTACAGCGAAGCAAAACTCAACCATAATTTAAAACATAAATATTTCTATTTCTATTTGCCTTTATTTGTTTCAATAACCAAATTTGAAGATGCACTTATGAGTGTGTCATTTTATGATTCTTACCTCATAAAACATAAATTTCGTGTAGATTATTAGTCCCTGCCATCTGGCAATGGCCAGGGACTATAGCAATCGAAAAGATGGAATTTAACATTAATTTCACCTGCTTACCATTACAAATGACAAGCGACTATTATGAATAACCAAACTTTTAAAGAAAAATTAGTTTGATAGTCTTATTTAGCCTCTTCTCGAGGCAGGAGGGGCTAAAACATAGGTTATATTCTTTTTTCGGTCGGCATTTGGAATTTTTGCGTAGCAGAGTAAACTAATGCCACGCATTAGTTTAAAACATTAAGTGTTATACTAAATTAAATTAAACCTATAGCAACTGAATTGAATTAACCCTAAGCTCATAAGCTTCACAGCAAAGTCGGCAAGGTCAGAGACTTGGCATGTCCATCTGCGAAGGCTTCTATCTAGTGCGCCTGTCGCCTGCCACGTACCACCACTTCAGTCTAGGTGCCATTCCATAAATTAGAACAGTTGTCCCTTTCGCCAGATTGCATAAGAGAGTTTTCCATAAGCCAAAGTTCTTCTGCGTCAGTTCTTTTTTGCATGATAATGAAGATAAGCTATGATGAGCCAGTCTGCGGCTTGGGTTGTCTTCGCTTCTGGTGGTACGTCATCTCATTTTTCCATTGTTGTCAAAATTACAGCAGTTTAACCATGTCGTGCAAAGACAATCAATAATGTCGTGCAAAGATAAGCAATTAGAGAGCGATGTAACATTCAACTTCCAGTGATGCTCTACAGGAAAAAGTTGAGGCCTGCTGTAGAGAAACTTGTAATGGCAGTTTGTTTTTGGCTAACACTTATCTTTCTGTTTTGTATTCCACGTTGTTGGTAGTTGACTTTGTTCTTGGCGGGTGCTTATCACAAAAGGAAGCGGTCCCAACCAATCCGGACTTTGAACGAAAACCGACAAAGGAAGAAGCTTGGCACAGGATTAACAGTCTTTCTGGATTCACTAGCTGCAACAAGTTTCCCTCCTGTATTCAATCCATAAAGCAATGAGTGATTGTATCTATTAGAGACAACGATCCATTCAGCAGGAGAAGAGGGGGCAATTGGGAGCGGAAATGCACTCGACCAAAGTTAGGTTGCTATTTCTTGTCGATTGACTTAAAAAAAAACATTTACTTAAATATTTTTAACACCATAAACCTCAAATATATAATAACATTTCAATTTACAGATAATTTAAACTCAATACAATTAACACAAAGCCTGATATACATGTTTCTGGAATAAAACTCTTTGCAATCTAAAATCGAATTTGCATTGCAGATTATACAATTTTAAACAAGTGAATACTATAAGAATCAAGTGAATACTGTAAGAATCGACCTTACTCACTATTAATTAGTAAGGAGAAATGTAGGTCGAGAGAAATCGAATTGGAGATGTTTCTACATATATAAGACTCATTTCAAAGACTCTATTCGTACGGTTCAATGCCAGAGAGAGATAAACGATCTGGCGAGGAAGCTTATAGCTCAAAGATCTTACCAAGTCGCCGGTTGCTAATACTCTGATGAAGCGCTCCATCGTTTGGTTGTAATCCTGTGGGTTGTTGGAGCAATTGAGGCCACCAGCGCATCTACTGACCTGCATTATGAAAGCATACAAAAACAAAGACCAAGAACATTTCTTCCCACGGTAAAGGAGGTTTCAGAAGCATATGCCTGTGAGAAACTGAAAGGCCATGTAAAAGTAAAGGAACCCTGCAGGGTAAACTAAAGGTCCTGTGTCCCCTCTCAGGTCTGCATAATTCCTCTTAGCTCTACATACTAGTGCTTCATCCAACACAGGGACACTTCTTAAAAGGCTCTTCAGCTCAAATGAGTGAAAATATACGCGAAAAGTTGAACAAAAATCAAAGTTCATAGAATAATGCAGGAGCTCACCATTATTTTCCATCGGAATTCAACCGAGGTCACCCCCTTAGTCCAATCGTCGTGAAAATCCCTCAAAATTGGACAATTTTGGCTCGAAAATCACTAAATTATGGGCTACAACAGGATTAAAATTGCACAGAAACCTGCCAGAATGTTAAAGAAGCTTCGGAGAGCTGAAACTCTGGGAAGTTACTAAAATATATAGAACCAAATGTGTTCACTTGTAAATCCCTCTCAACAGATGGCCTCGAAGCGACCCCGACACGTATGGTATGGCACACGGGCAAACCCGTAGATGAATTTTCTTTGCTATCCTCCATAGCCTTCTCAACTGCATTATGACCACTTGATTAACAAGGAAAAACATGAATTTACTAAATATATGATATTTATTTAGTTTACCATTCCACTTGTCGCAGGCCCGATTTTACTTGTCGCCATGAACATTAGTTTACCATTCCACTTGTTGCGGGCCCCATTTTACTTGTTGCCATGATCATCATGCATAGTTCCATATGTGTGACCCACCACCTGCATATATGACACATGTCTCTTTACGGCCTATTGACCTATCCTTTAACGAACCAACCTGAGATGAACCAACCTGATTTTTTGTGATAATATTCTCTGTAAAGTGTTCATCCAACTGATATTTGCATTGATGAAGGACCATCCTCTTATTCTGCAGTGTATACAGAAATGTTTGCTTGACGTGGAAGAAGAAACCACAAGTGGTGTGGCATATCTCAGAGCTCTACTGGTTGTGATTAGTATAATAATGGTTGTGTTTCGTACAATAATGTTTGGCGTATTCCCAAAGTTTTTTACCAGGTAAGAAAACTTAACAATAAATGCTACAAACTTTTCTGTATAGATGCATAACTGTTACTTCTATCTGTCAGAGTTCAATTCTTCTAGATAATTTAAGACTGAAGAACAATCTCATTGTTTTTACCATAATGAATCCAGGAAAATGATGCTAAGATTCTACTGAGAACCGAAATGGAACTCAAGTCTATGGCTTGTCTTCTCATTCAATTTTAGTTGTAAGCAAGCATCTTCAGACTTCAGCTAAGGTTATATAATAGATTTTCAAGCTTACGTTGTCTTCTCATTCAATTTCAGTTGTAGGCAAGCATGTTCAGACTTCAATTGAGGTTGTATAATAGATTTTCAAGCTTAAGGTATTGTTTTCTTTTCTTAGTATTTTTCCCACCAGATTTATCCACTGCATATTGTCTCTAATATATGAGTCTTGTGCCCTACAATATTTGAGATTCTGAATGATAAAACCAATATTGAAGTTGTTTGGAAGGCCATTAAGGCTTCTACTCATTCTAGTTCTATAACAAGGATTTTGTATTAGGTCTGCTTCCTGCATTATTTGATCACCGGTTATAGATCTGCTAGGAAATGCCATTTCCAGGCATTGTGGCAAAACAAAATGGCGCTAAAATGTGTGTGTATTTGTAAGGCTCCCCGGCCTACTAACTACTGACAAGAAGGGAAACTTTTAAGCAATGAGATATACAACAATATTATAGAATGGTTGGTGATCTTTTGATCTTATAAAGCTATGGGTGTGTCTCTATATATATAATCTTTTCCTTTTCAGGCTCTTTGGTGCATTTCTAATTTCAACAATAAAGTAGCTTACAGGAGACACTATGAAAAATTATTTTACTAAAGTAGCTGCCAAAAACTCAATTTTACCAAGTCTCATACATGTCAGAATAACTATAGCAATTCACGTCACTTGAAGCAGGGAACCTGCTGGATTTGCAAGAAACCATGCAGAAAAGGCAAAGATTTGCGGAATTTGTCTTTTAATGGATTTTTTTGTGTTTTTTCCATCTGTACTATTCTAATTTTATTATTCAATGTCTTCTTGGTACACAGGACCAGTTTGGCCCAAGTGTACAACTGTGCCATTTACATCTTGGGCAATACACTTGAATAGCCAAACTCAGAAAATTGTCAATAGATCAAACCCCAAACTTACAATTTACTATAATTTGCATGTAAGTAATCCTTAGAGTAAAGAGTAAAACATATGCCGATTTTTCTGCCAGAGTTTACTAGGTAGATTCATCAATTGTGCTTCTTGTTACCCCATTCAGGTTTAATTGACATTACAAAGCATGTTAGAAACAACCTGTGTCTATTCTATATTCCAATGGGCTCTTAAACCCATGTATTTCGAGGGTATTGGTAAGGTTTGGTTCACTGTTTAAGTGGGTACAACTAATCTAGCTTTTAAGAGAATTTTCAAGATTGGATATGTTTTCCTATTTGCGATTCTGCTAAATGCCTGCCTTTATATGAATTTCTACAATGATATTCGTCTTTGCAGTTGTTTATATGCCTGCCTTTTGTAAATTTTCCTAGATTCTTACACTTTTTTGTTCTTGTCAGAGGTTGTGTGACAATGATCCAGGTGTCATGGGGGCTTCTCTTTGTCCCCTTTTCGATCTTATTATAGCTGATGCACAGTCATATAAAGACTTGACGACTAGTTTTGTTAATATCTTGAAACAAGTAGTTGAGCATAGATTACCAAAGAGTTATGATTATCATCATACTCAGGCACCCTTTATTCAAGTAAGTGATTGTTTCTGTTTTTGTTATATTACGTTTGTTATATAGTATACGCTGTCTTCTCATGCAATTTCAGTTGTAGGCAAGCATGTTCAGACTTCCGTTGAGGTTGTATAATAGATTTTCAAGCTTAAGGTATTGTTTTCTTTTTCTTAGTATTTTCCCCACAAAATTTATCCACTGCATATAATTTCTAATATATGAGTCTTGTGCCCTACATTATTTCAGATTCTGAATGATAAAACCAATATTGAAGTTGTTTGGAAGGCCATTAAGGCTTCTACCCATTGTAGTTCTATAACAAGGATTTTGTATTAAGTCTGCTTCCTGCATTATTTGATCACCGGTTATAGATCTGCTAGGAAATGCCATTTCCAAGCATTGTGGCAAAACAAAATGGCGCTAAAATGTGTGTGTATTTGTAAGGCTCCCCGGCCTACTAACTACTGACAAGAAGGGAAACTTTTAAGCAATGAAATATACAACAGTATTATAGAATGGTTGGTGATCTTTTGATCTTATAAAGATGTGGGCGTGTCTCTATATATATAATCTTTTCCTTTTCAGGCTCTTTGGTACATTTCTAATTTCAACAATAAAGTAGCTTACAGGAGACACTATGAAAAATTATTTTACTAAAGTAGCTGCCAAATACTCAATTTTACCAAGTCTGATACATGTCAGAATAACTACAGCAATTCACGTCACTTGAAGCAGGGAACCTGCTGGATTTGCAAGAAACCATGCAGAAAAAGAAAAGATTTGCGGAATTTGTCTTTTAATGGATTTTTTTTGTGTTTTTTCCGTCTGTACTATTCTAATTTTATTATTCAATGTCTTCTTGGTACACAGGACCAGTTTGTCCCAAGTGTACAACTGTGCCATTTACATCTTGGGCAATACACTTGAATAGCCAAACTCAGAAAATTGTCAATAGATCAAACCCCACACTTACAATTTACTATAATTTGCATGTAAGTAATCCTTAGAGTAAAGAGTAAAACATATTGCGATTTTTCTGCCAGAGTTTACTAGGTAGATTCATCAATTATGCTTCCTGTTACTCCATTCAGGTTTAATTGACATTACAGAACATGTTAGAAACAACCTGTGTCTATTCTATATTCCAATGGGCTCTTAAACCCATGTATTTCGAGCGTATCAGTAAGGTTTGGTTCACTGTTTAAGTGGGTACAACTAATATAGATTTTAAGAGAATTTTCAAGATTGGATATGTTTTCCTATTTGCGATTCTGCTAAATGTCTGCCTTTATATGAATTTCTACAATGATATTCGTCTCTGCAGTTGTTTATATGCCTGTGTTTTGCAAATTTTCCTAGATTCTTACACTTTTTTGTTCTTGTCAGAGGTTGTGTGACAATGATCCAGGTGTCATGGGGGCTTCACTTTGTCCCCTTTTCAATCTTATTACAGCTGATGCACAGTCATATAAAGACTTGACGACTAGTCTTGTTAATATCTTGAAACAAATAGCTGAGCATAGATTACCAAAGAGTTATGATTATCATCGTACTCCAGCACCCTTTATTCAAGTAAGTGACTGTTTCTATTTTTGTTATATTACGTTTGTTATATAGTATTCATTTAAAACATTTTGCCTCTATTTCATGGACGCATCAACTTTCATTTACTTTATTAAAACCCTTATGGAGCAAGTGATTCAGTCAGCAGCATATTTTCTTTCATGTTTTGACCTAGCATGATTTGTAATTTTGACATATTTTGACTGGTACACATATGGAGTAACCATATGTGGCTTCTTTAAAATCGACATCTCACATAATGGTTGTAATATTTTCCCCTGTATCTCTACAACGGCTTAGCAGAGAAATGGGATACACAAGAAATGCAACTGAAATAGAATGGAAATGAGCATTCCGTTAGAGTGCGACTGTTGAGAGTTAACAGTAGCCTTCTATAAAATTATGATAGTTGGGGAACAATTATAGGATATGGTTCCATTATAACTTCCATGGAAAAAAATAGGATTTCGTTCTGACGTTGTTTTCCTTCTATCAACTTTGACCCTTAGCCATTTGGATTAAGTACCGAGTCAGGTCTGGCAACTCTGTTCAATAGAATCTCTGAAGACTTTTCTATTGCGACAGAGAGCTTGCTCCTACGCCTGTGATACTTTTAGGCTCTTTGGTGCATTTCTAATTTCAACAATAAAGTAGCTTACAGGAGACACTATGAAAAATTATTTTACTAAAGTAGCTGCCAAACACTCAATTTTACCAAGTCTGATACATGTCAGAATAACTACAGCAATTCACGTCACTTGAAGTAGGGAACCTGCTGGATTTGCAAGAAAACATGCAAAAAAAGAAAAGATTTGCGGAATTTGTCTTTTAATGGATTTTTTGTGTTTTTTCCGTCTGTACTATTCTAATTTTATTATTCAATGTCTTCTTGGTACACAGGACCAGTTTGGCCCAAGTGTACAACTGTGCCATTTACATCTTGGGCAATACACTTGAATAGCCAAACTCAGAAAATTGTCAATAGATCAAACCCCAAACTTACAATTCACTATAGTTTGCATGTAAGTAATCCTTAGAGTAAAGAGTAAAACATATGTCGATTTTTCTGCCAGAGTTTACTAGGTCGATTCATCAATTGTGCTTCCTGTTACTCCATTCAGGTTTAATTGACATTACAGAGCATGTTAGAAACAACCTGTGTCTATTCTATATTCCAATGGGCTCTTAAACC
Organism: Pinus taeda; assembly: GCA_000404065.3. NCBI lineage: Eukaryota > Viridiplantae > Streptophyta > Pinopsida > Pinales > Pinaceae > Pinus > Pinus taeda. Next base: position 7,287 of record APFE030909910.1, on the reverse strand, counting down.
CATGTATTTCGAGGGTATCAGTAAGGTTTGGTTCACTGTTTAAGTGGGTACAACTAATATAGCTTTTAAGAGAATTTTCAAGATTGGATATGTTTTCCTATTTGCGATTCTGCTAAATGCCTTCCTTTATATGAATTTCTACAATGATATTCGTCTCTGCAGTTGTTTATATGCCTGCGTTTTGTAAATTTTCCTAGATTCTTACACTTTTTTGTTCTTGTTAGAGGTTGTGTGACAATGATCCAGGTGTCATGGGGGCTTCTCTTTGTCCCCTTTTCGATCTTATTACAACTAATGCACAGTCATATAAAGACTTGACGACTAGTTTTGTTAATATCTTGAAACAAGTAGCTGAGCATAGATTACCAAAGAGTTATGATTATCATCGTACTCCAGCACCCTTTATTCAAGTAAGTGATTGTTTATGTTTTTGTTATATTACATTTGTTATATAGTATACATTGTCTTCTCATTCAATTTCAGTTGTAGGCATGCATGTTCGGACTTCAGTTGAGGTTGTATAATAGATTTTCAAGCTTAAGGTATTGTTTTCTTTTTCTTAGTATTTTCCCCACCAAATTTATCCACTGCATATTGTTTCTAATATATGAGTCTTGTTCTCTACACTATTTCAGATTCTGATTAATAAAACCAATATTGAAGTTGTTTGGAAGGTCATTAAGGCTTCTACTCATTCTAGCTCTATAACAAGGATTTTGTATTAGGTCTGCTTCCTACATTATTTGATCACCGGTTATAGATCTGCTAGGAAATGCCATTTCCAGGCATTCTGGCAAAACAAAATGGCGCTAAAATATGTGTGTATTTGTAAGGCTCCCCAGCCTACTAACTACTGACAAGAAGGGGAACTTTTAAGCAATGAAATATACAACAATATTATAGAATGGTTGGTGATCTTTTGATCTTATAAAGCTGTGGGTGTGTCTCTATATATATAATCTTTTCTTTTTCAGGCTCTTTGGTGCATTTCTAATTTCAACAATAAAGTAGCTTATAGGAGACACTACGAAAAATTATTTTACTAAAGTAGCTGCCAAACACTCAATTTTACCAAGTCTGATACATGTCAGAATAACTACAGCAATTCACGTCACTTGAAGCAGGGAACCTGCTGGATTTGCAAGAAACCATGCAGAAAAAGCAAAGATTTGCGGAATTTGTCTTTTAATGGATTTTTTTGTGCTTTTTCCGTCTGTACTATTCTAATTTTATTATTCAATGTCTTCTTGGTACACAGGACCAGTTTGGCCCAAGTGTACAACTGTGCCATTTACATCTTGGGCAATACACTTGAATAGCCAAACTCAGAAAACTGTCAATAGATCAAACCCCAAACTTACAATTTACTATAATTTGCATGTAAGTAATCCTTAGAGTAAAGAGTAAAACATATGCCGATTTTTCTACCAGATTTTACTAGGTAGATTCATCAATTGTGCTTCCTGTTACTCCATTCAGGTTTAATTGACATTACAGAGCATGTTAGAAACAACCTGTGTATTCTATATTCCAATGGGCTCTTAAACCCATGTATTTCGAGGGTATCAGTAAGATTTGGTTCACTGTTTAAGTGGGTACAACTAATATAGCTTTTAAGAGAATTTTCAAGATTGGATATGTTTCCCTATTTGTGATTATGCTAAATGTCTGCCTTTATATGAATTTCTACAATGATATTCGTCTCTGCAGTTGTTTATATGCCTGCGTTTTGCAAATTTTCCTAGATTCTTACACTTTTTTGTTCTTGTCAGAGGTTGTGTGACAATGATCCATGTGTCATGGGGGCTTCTCTTTGTCCCCTTTTTGATCTTATTACAGCTGATGCACAGTCATATAAAGACTTGACGACTAGTTTTGTTAATATCTTGAAACAAGTGGCTGAGCATAGATTACCAAAGAGTTATGATTATCATCGTACTCCAGCACCCTTTATTCAAGTGACTGTTTCTGTTTTTTTTATATTACGTTTGTTATATAGTATTCATTTAAAACATTTTGCCTCTATTTCATGGACGCATCAACTTTCATTTACTTTATTAAAACCCTTATGGGGCAAGTGATTCAGTCAGCAACATATTTTGTTTCATGTTTTGACCTAGCATGATTTGTAATTTTGACATATTTTGACTGGTACACATATGGAGTAACCATATATGGCTTCTTTAAAATCGACATCTCACATAATGGTTGTAATATTTTCCCCTGTATCTCTACAACGGCTTAGCAGAGAAATGGGATACACAAGAAATGCAGCTGAAATAGAATGGAAATGAGCATTCCGTTAGAGTGCGACTGTTGAGAGTTAATAGTAGCCTTCTATAAAATTATGATAGTTGGGGAACAATTATACGATATGGTTCTATTATAACTTCCATGGAAAAAAATAGGATTTCGTTCTGACGTTGTTTTCCTTCTATCAGCTTTGACCCTTAGCCATTTGGATTAAGTACCGAGTCAGATCTGGCCACTCTGTTCAATAGAATCTCTAAAGACTTTTCTATTGCGACAGAGAGCTTGCTCCTACGCTTGTGACACTTTCAAATCCAAGGCCTGCATTGCAAAATCCTCGTTGTCTCGTTGCAAATTTCTCTCATCTAATTAATCCATGGTTGATCCATGTATTCCATTTTATTGGGTTCCACTTCAGTTTCAACTCTTTGCTCCAAGTTTCAACTTGTGTTACATAATCAGTGCGAATTTCCTCTTGTATTCAATGTTTTCTTGATTCCTTGGTGACTTCTGCATGAGAAGGGAAGTGACTTAAATCTGCTCAGGAAGCAACTGTGGCAAGGCCGGCTAGGTTTTGCAGGATGAGCAATGGAACAGCTAGCATGCAGGAGTGGCACTTTCTCAGCATCTAGTTCGCTCAACCTTCAATTGATTCGGGATAACCATAAAGACATTCTCTGCAAAAGTGTTCCTAATTCAGTTTGACAGAATATATTATATTATTTTTGTGACTTACCTACTCAATGCAGGTGCAGGTGCAGGTGCAGGTGCATTCTCAGGCTGAACTTAATGCAGGGACTTGCTACCTCACAGCTTCCCTTGTTTTAACATATGAATTTTTTTATTTTTTTATCACTATACAAAATTTGGAAAAGATGATAGAGAAAAATAAGCCTGTACAACCATTTTTCGCTCATATAACAACTTAAATTTCACATGAATTATTTTAACATATGAATTTTTTTTTATTTTATATCACTAGACAGAATTTGGAAAGGATCATAGAGAATTTGGAAAGGATCATAGAGAAGAATAAGCCTGTACAACCACTTTTCGCTCTAGCACTGGTTGTATCTCTTTGCATCGGATCTGTGCTTAGTAATTTTATTTAAACATATATACAGATAAGTGTATGTTAGGAGATCATAATCACTCGAGTCTACAATGCTCTGGTCTACTTTTTATATGTATCTGCCTTTATAGTGATCACTGAGTCTTTTGTTTTGTCACAGTGAGAAAGAATGATAAAAGAAATTAAAAACAACCTATGTAATATTTAGCTGAAATATCTATATATGTATTACAATAATTAAAACTTTGTGATTTCTTACAACATGTTATGTAACCATTTCTAAATGGAAAAAATAGTTAATGTAGGAGAGCAAAGACTCTTCCATTTTAGTGGTAATTTTTTTGGGAATCTAAAATATATTTTCATCTACTTTGCAACTAACTAAAACCGATTGGACAAATAGATAGGGTAAAAATAAAGAAATTAAATTGAGTAAAATTAGAAAATTGTGATTTTTAAAAAACATTATGCATATGTCTAAATAGGAATAAAATACCATATAAAAACCATAGATTGTCAAAATTATTAATTTTATTATTTATTTTATTTTATTTATTTTCTAATTTTATTCTAACTTCTTTTAATGTAATTTGATGAGCAAATAAACAGAGCTAGGTAAAAGTGCAATTATAATTTTTAAAACATTATGCACGGAGAATATTACATAGGAAAAAATGGGTTAAGAATACCATGGGAAAAGCATATGGTGTCAAAAAAATTATTTTTATTTCTTTATTTTATTTTATTTTTTAATTTATTTTAAATTTATTAATATAATTTGATAAAGTCAAAATGTTAAACAAGATAAGACATTACAGGATAAGATAAGACATTTCAAAGAGAAAGAAAACAAACTTAAACCATTTGAAATTGAAAGAAGACAAACATAAACCACAGTTGAGTTGTAAAGCCTCCTAAGCTTGCTAACATGAACATTGTACTATGTAGAAGAAGAGATTTCGCTTTCTCCATAGAGTTAGAGATTTTGATGTTCCAACTAGAGCCGTGACTTAAATTTGCAAAACAAAGCAAGGAAACATAACTCACGGTCATGTGTCTTTGTAAATGTTAAAAAATAACAATTTGAAAAAGAAAGAAAACATACACAGGTGAACAGTACACCATCTTTGTAAATGCGAAAGGATAGACCAAGAAAGATAATTACAAATAAGTGTCATTTTGTAAATGTGAAAGGTTAGACCAAGATATATAATTAATAATTACAAATAAGTGCCATTATTGTGGGGTAAGAGAAATAATACGGAGATCCCAAGGATGCAGTTGAAGGAAACTTACAATGGTTGGTAGTGACTTCAACATGACTGCAACGAACCGAAGGTTCCTTTATATTAAATTTTGTCCATTCCTAACCTTGGAATTTAGGATGTTACACTCAGCCATCTGTCGCCACAACTTTACCACCACACATTCAATGCCACACCTCCATGGGATTCTCACCCTTCAAAATAACCTTTCATCTATCCCCATATTTCTCTTTGTTACACCAATCCATATATTGCAGTGACATCACTTCGCCCCTGGAATTGGATGGTCCTCTAAACTCAAACTAATACTGGAATAAGTTGTTGTCCAAAATACCAATTCTAAATCATACTAGGTATCCATTCTCACAAATTTATAAAGGACTATTGATCAAAGAGTATATAAAATGGACAAATCGGTTCGAAAGAGTTGAGTCATTTTTTCTTTTTATAAAAGGTGAATGGAGACTTTAGGGTTTTATTTTGATATTCCATTTTAGTTCCTCTGGTATGCTTCATTATGCTATTTTCAAGTAGTTCCTGTGTGCACGTTATGTCTGCAGGATCAAAAAACGAATTTTTCTCAATTAATTGTTGCCAATCTTCTGAGTCGAGCGACAAATTATGTCCTCTCCTGTCAAGTTTATTGCTCAAATGAGTGTTCCATATAATTTATTTTCATTCCTCCATACATACCAGTTTATATCGGCTTAGCGGTGGACATAATCCCGAAATTTACTGTAAATTTTCCTACTTGCTCCTCTAAAACAACTATCTTCCTCTCCAATGCTTGGTAGGAGGAGCCAAGGTGAAAAGTCCCTTTGCATGAACAATGAGGGTGTATATAGAACAAATGGGATGATCATTCACCTCCCTTTTGAAACTTGGACTACCCTCATGATTGTTCAACTTCTCTATGACCTTTTGACTTCCTACATGGCTTTTCACATTACATGGATGACTCTTGAACTTCCACTTTGTTGATTTGTGTATCTTGGGAGGTACTCCAAGCCCTAGGGTTCAGGGCTTGGATGGAAATTCACCACAAGGATCACTTGTGGGCTTGGAACCCAAGTATGGAATTTTGCACCAAATCATCTTTTGAGCATTTGCGGGAGCACATTTCTACATGTGATGACATGAGACGATAGAGGGCATAAAGGAGAATCCAACGCTTTGAGAATCATTGAATTTCAAGTTGTAGAAGTGTATATATGAATTTTTGAAGTTATATGATGGGTTTGCACTTATATGTCAATGTCGACCTAAGGTGTTTTAGGCTTATGACAGGCTGGCGCCCTTGTGTGACATCTTAGGAAAGGGCCTCTCATTTATATATAAATAGAGGGTGATGTAGAGCCATTAAGGAATCCATCTTGTGCAACACAATCTCTAGAAGAGGACTCGTTGGAGAAGGGACATCTCTATGCCCTAGCCGCAACATAAGGAGGCGGGAACAATGAGAAAAAGGAGGATTGTTTTGGGTTTATTATAGGGTCTGAGTTGTTGTAATGGAGGTCGAGTATGTTGTGTGCTAGGCTGAGCCCTTAAGGGCTAAACATTGCTTATTTCAACACTGTTTTGAGGGACCAAAGGCTACAATACTATTGTGTGCTAGGCCGCACACTATAGCACCAAAAAAAAGCTTGCGTAGGGGAAGATTAAGGGTTGATATTGAAACTAGGAAGCAGCGTAGAAAAGGAGGTCTCTCTTAAGGGTGTGTCGCAGCTTTTTAGATGATTGTTCAAGGACTATGGGAGGATTTTAGGGCAGCAACAGTGTGCCTGAGTTCCCTAACCATAACAGTCACGAACAATAGTGTACAAACATATTTGGAGCATTGTTTAGAGGTGCCTTGGATCAAAGGAGTTGACCAGATTTGGATCAGAAAATGAGCATCCTGTTGGTGCTATGTGGAGGACCTTTCGTGGTGGTGAAGAGTCCATCTTAGGAGCATAACCTACATTGTAGTATTGGGAATCATTGGTCTCATGGAGGGCAATGTGTTGATAGCCCAAAGTAGCCCTAGACAAGCTATCTTGAAGTGACGAAGAAGAGTTGAAGGTTGGGTGAAGATTGGTGCCCAAAGTGTAGTACTTTGATGGAAAAAAGTGATTGCTAGCCTGGCAGTTTGGAGCTCAAGAATTGGCCAACCTAGAGAGAAAATTGGATTAGCCTGTGTACATGCTACATAAATGACTTGTAGCAGTGTTAGGTGGCAGCCCTCCTGGAGTCTCGATGTGTTATCCTTTGAAGGTCTAAAGGGTAGCTAGTGAGCAATAAGGGAGCGAAGGACCGACAGGACAAGATATGATGTAGAAGCTACAATGAAGTATGTCATTGTATCTTGTACACCATAGATTGTTGTATTATTCATATTTGGTTTAATATAACGAAGATTGGGGTTGTACATATTGTATAATTTTGTTAAAAATTGTGTATATTTGTGCATGTGTGATTTACTGCTTTATATTTCTGCTGTGAATAGTAGTTTATGGTTGAGATTCTTGGTTTGCTAGCCTGGCAGTTTGGAGCTCAAGAATTGGCCAACCTAGAGAGAAAATTGGATTAGCCTGTGTACATGCTACATAAATGACTTGTAGCAGTGTTAGGTGGCAGCCCTCCTGGAGTCTCGATGTGTTATCCTTTGAAGGTCTAAAGGGTAGCTAGTGAGCAATAAGGGAGCGAAGGACCGACAGGACA
>APFE030909900.1:0-55688 GCA_000404065.3 Pinus taeda | reverse complement strand
TTTGACAGGCTCAAGGAGGTTATGAGCAGCTGCCCAGTGCTTGCGTTGCCATATTTTACGCAGCCTTTTGTTTTGGAGTGTGATGCGTTGGGAGAGGGGATCGACACAGTGTTGATGCAGGGAGGTCACCCTATAGCCTTTGAGAGTCGGAAGCTCCTTCCGTACGAGAGGTTGTATTCTATATATGATAAGGAGATGCTAGCCATCATGCATGCATTGGCTAAGTACCGACAATATTTGGTGGGTAATAGGTTCAAGGTGAGGACTGATCACAATAGCCTCAAGTTCTTTTTGGAGTAGAAGCAGCTACAAGAGAGGCAACAAAAGTGGATTAGCAAGATCCAAGCATATGATTTTGCATTGAGTATGTCAAGCGTAAGAACAACGTGGTAGCAGATGCCCTTTCACATAGACCAACCACGTTGTCTCTTATGAGCTTGGATACAGACTGGAGGGCTCGACTCTTAGTAGAGTACTCCAAGGACAGGTTTGCATGCGATGTTCTGGATGGGCAGGTGGCAGATGACAGGTACAGGGTGGTCGATGAAATCATCTATTACAAGGACCAAATCTTCTTGACTGAGGGGTCTCAGCTCAAGAAGAAGATACTCCAGGCATCACATGACTCACCGTTTGCAGGACATCAGGGGTTTACCAAAACCTACAGGGCCATTAGGGAGAGGTTCTCATGGAAGGGCCTCAAGGAGGACGTACTTTGGCACATCCGGGAGTGCGATGTTTGCCAGAGGAACAAGGGAGAGATGAGCCATCCTGCGGGATTATTGCAGCCTCTTCCCATTCTGGAGGGGAAATGGGGGAGTATTTCGATGGACTTCATCACAGGGTTGCCAATGGTACAGGGCAAGGATTGCATCTTTGTCGTCGTTGACCGACTGACAAAGTACGCACATTTTTTGCCATATTTGCACACTATACAACAGCACAGGTGGCCGAGCTGTTCTTTAGAGAGATCTTCAGGCTACATGGTCTTCCTAGGACCATCGTAAATGATAGGGACAGTCGTTTCATGGGCGGGTTTTGGCAGGAGCTTTTCCGGTTGGTGGCGATGGAGTTGACACCGAGTACCAGTTACCACCCACAGACGGATGGGTAGACATAGATAGTTAACAAGTGGCTAGAGGGCTACTTGCGTAACTATGTCAGCGGGCAACAACAAGCATGGTTGAGGTGGTTGCATCTAGGGGAGTATTGCTACAATACTTCACATCACATGTCCATTGGTATGTCACCATTCTATGCTTTATATGGGTATCATCCTTTATCTTTTGCTGATGTGATGTTTGGTGATAGCAAGGCTCCCAGAGCCAAGATATGGATCCAAGAGAGTCAGGATATTCTCCGAGCTCTCAAGGATAACATGGCTACAACACATAACCAACAGAAGTTGTATACCGACAGGAGTCGGGTGGAGAGACAGTTCGAGGTAGGGGACATGGTCTACCTACGGTTACAACCATACCCACTGATGTGACTAAAGCAGAAGGGGGCTGAGAAGCTTAAGCCCCACTTTTATGGGCCGTACAGGGCGATACACATGGTTGGACAGGTTTCATATGAGTTGGAGCTGCCCCAAGGCAGTAATATTCATAACGTTTTCCATGTATCATGCCTGAAAAAGGCATTGGGGAAGCAGGTGACAGTGACAGATGAGCTACCACCCATGGATGACGAGGGGCATTTGGTATTGTAGTTGGAGGCTATCATTGATACTAGGGAGACGCAGCTACAGAGCAGGACGGTCCGGGAATTCTTGGTGAGGTGGAAGAATTTGCCAGATGAGAATGCCACTTGGGAGAGTGAGAAGATCTTGTAGCATCCATCACTTCAGTTGCTTGAGGACAAGCAACATTTTGTCGGGGGAGACTGTAATATTCCTAATTAGCCATGGCTAATTGGAATATTCGATTTTGCCCAATTTTTGCCTTCTATAGTTATTTATGAATAAAAAGTGAGGACGGGGGACATAACTCACTTTAAGAATAAATAGCCACTTCCTATTAGCACAACGTTATGACTGAAGGAGGAGCCAAGGGGGCCAAAGGGGGATGCAAAAATGGGGCCCACACAGACACACGGAGGGACTGCGCAGGAGGGAAGAACACATGGCAAGAGGGGAATCACGTAGGAGGAGGTGAGCTTAGGGATTATGAGAGACAGAGGCTATAAAATAGAGAATAGCCCCCTCATTTTGGATCATTCAGTTATGTGCATTTTGAGCTAGTTGTTTCGACTTCTGAGCACGCTGGCTGTTTAGCTAGTCTGTAGCACTGTTTAGTGCATTGAGTGTCTCCATTCGGAGATCTCATCCTTAGCCCCGGGGGACTTCGAGTGCTTGCTCGGGCAAGGTATTTCCATCGGTATTTCAACAGTAGTTTATGAGCATTTTAGCAGCAGTTTCATCAGTGTTTTGGAGGACTGTGCAACACTTGGAGAGGGACGCAATTCTTTCTTGTTGCAGTGTTGGATTGGGGTTTGCAGGTGGATTTATGCTGGGTGATTGAGAAAGGGTCCAACTCTTGTCTCATTGGAGGATTTTTGGTAGGGTTTCAGGCAGAGTTTAGAGGGGTTTCTTCAGTGGCAGCGCAAGGCATTAAGCAACTGTGTAGAACCCCAAGGGGGTTTTTTCGGGGGTTCACCATTCCAGGAAAGCTTTTTGGGTTCTTTGGGTTTCTTGAGTAGAGCCCGAATCCAGAGTTTCATCTTTTTCCGAGGTGGGGAGCAGCTCCAAATCATCATTTGTTTCCTAGTAGCAGCAGCAACACAACAACAACATCCACGCAGAGAGGCCATTCTTGTCATTCTGAGAGTATTTCTTCACTTTCCTAGTGCAAGTCGAGGTGCCATCTATCTGATCACCTCTTGTACTCATTTTATTGCTCAGTATAATAAAATGGCTTAGCATTTTCTTGCTGCATTTCTTGTGTATCTGCGTATATTTCCAGTTTACATTATTATTCGTTGTTCCACTGTTATTTTATCACTTTTGGGTTATTATATCATTTGCACATATTTGGTTGAGTTTTGCTGGGGTTTGAGGGATATTCTGGGTTAGGAATATTACAATCTATGCTAGTCTCTATGAAACAATTGATGTACTAAATTTCAAGAGTTTTTATATTTTAATCTAAACATCAATTTATGACTCTCTTATAGTTGTTTTTAGTAATTTCAATTAAAAGGTACATGAAATAACACACAAAAAAGGGTTAGATTTTTAGGAAATGCCATGAGTATTAATATAAATGTCCTTCACAACCTCCCCCTATGGTTTTGAATAAGAAACTTTTGATGTCATCTGTCATTATCTTAGAAATATATACACCCTTGAGTATAAGAATGATTATTGATACGTCAAGACACTTCAAACCAACCCATTAGAGACATATCATCACAATGACAATGATGATCCTCTTACCACTATGATTGTCCCTCCAACAACACCATATTTTTTGTGTAATTTATGCTACTTCTATTATTATACAAAAAGGGTTACAAAAAGTTTACATATGCCATGCTGAGATGGCTACAGCTGGACAATAACACTGGAAAAAGAAGCTACCATAACACCGACCATGACTGAAAAACTGAGAGACTGTAAGACAGTTAATTGAACACATATCGGAACTCATTGAAAGCCAGACTGCTAGACACATGCCAAAACTCCCTATCCCGGCCTTTGCAAGGAGATACATACAGACATTGATATACCAACAGACATAGATACATATATAGACTGACTGCAACTTGAACCGACCCGAAATGAATAAGACTGTCCCACAACAAACACTGCGCACTATGGCAACTGAGCACACGACTTGAAACCGCAGAAGCGACTTCCAAAACAGCAAGGCGACGAGCTCAAGCATCCACGGAGGTGGATGGTTGCTCCTCCAAAATTCTGCAACCATACTGATCGGACGCACTCGAATCTGTGTAAGGGGCATCATCCTTTGCTGGCTCGCTTGGTCCTGCCACCGCACCCGAGGCTTCTGCAGGCTGCAATCTTGGACATTGAACAGGAGAAGGTGGCCATGGCTCCGCAGGAACCTCTGGAGAGGCTGCGTGTTCACACTTCTCAATCCGCACCGATACAAAATAAGTGGCATTATCTAGGGAGCATGGGAACCAGAAGCAGGTTGAGGGGTGAGTGCTGTGCGAGCACGCAGCTGCCCGCCCTCGGCCTCTTCCTCTGCCTCGGCCCCGCCTAGCTCCATGGGAGCTGACTTCTTCAGAGGGGGAATCCAATGAGGGTGAGGAGCGCTGAGGGGAAGCTCTTCGTCTTGCGCCTCCCCTAGACCCACCCCTGCGACTGATGAGGCGGAGCCGTTCACGCGGCATCCTGGAGCGACGCTGCACAAAAGGCTACACAGAAAACCAGTTTGCCCCTCGCCACGATTCACAAAGAACCAATTGACCTTGTCCAGAGGCGGAGAAATGCACATAAGCACGAAAGGCGACGAATGAACCTTTGAAAAAACGCAAAGGGGCGGGGCGAAACTTACCACCAAGAACTGAACCAGAGAATCTCCCTGAGCACTGAGGGGCGCAATGCAAACAGAGACTAGAGCAAATTGAAGCTGGCAAACGAGAGAGCCTGGGCGCCCCAAGGTAGAGACCAAGGACTTCTGAGCAGAGGGTCGAGGTCTGAACCTTAGCAACCGCAGCCAAGGCTCAATCGTCAACGTTAACGCGCAGGAGCAAATCATCCACAACCAAATAAAACAATGAACAGACCTCAGAGGCTGCCTACTCAGCTGAGGCTGGCTCTTAAAGACCCATGGATCGACATTCCAGACGCTGAACATCCCAACGCAGGCCAACTGCACACAGAGCACCGGAGAGGCGAATCGAATGACAGAAATAAAGCAGCTAACGGCAAGTTGCAGTCCCGTATTAAGAGCTGCATTGATAATATCCGGACGGGGGTGGCAGGCCCAGAGATTGCCTCGACATCTGGTGGATCTGGGTGGCCACTTGCCCAGTGGGGAGGCCGCCCCCGCATTAATACCCCATTTAATCACCCGCAGCCGGGGAACAACACCATATTCAACTTCTACAATTTTATTGATTATATAATCTTTATACATTCTTTTAGCATGTGCAACAACCTTTATTTAAAGAGTGAAATTATGAAACTCATTTCTTGTAAAATAAAAACAAATAGTTATAAGGCTGGTGTGATAATGATTTATTCTATGTATTAATAAAATATTTTATGAAAAAATTCCATACCATAAGAATTTAGATCTAGATTACTATTATTATAGGTATTTCTAAGTACCACTAAATTATATCTTAACAAATTTATATAAAAAATTGTACTTATTCAAAATTTAAATCTAGATTACTATTATTATAGGTATTCCTGAGTACCACTAAACTATATCTTAACGAACTTATAAAATTCTTTGTACTTATTTAAATTATATGTTTAATTTTCATAGTCATGTAACATATTTATACCAGGTCATGTGATTATGATATTTTTGTAGGTTTATAATAATTGTTTAACTTATATTTTGAGACATTTACATTTATAAATATTAATATTTAACTATGTTTTAAATAAATTTTATAATAATTTTTCTATATAAGTTTGGCAGGAATTATATATTTATCATATTTAATATATTATTTTGATAAAAGTAGGAAATTGAACTAGAGATTTCACATCAAAAAATGCTTTAACCGTATTTATCTAAAACCCCTGAATAAAAATATAACACAATATCATCATAACCAAATGTAACATTCATGGCATATTTTATTAATTAATCCATGTAAAATTGTTTAACAAAATCTCCAATATCCATAAATATTGATTTGAGTAAAAGCTTATTTAATAACATCATGCTGTTGAGCCCTTCAATGGCTCTAGGAAGGCTGGGATGAGAATAAATTTTCACGGTAGAATACGTTAATAGGCCAGCAATATCTAAGACCATGTTCAACAACTTCAGTTTTTTCACGAAACAAAATTGAAAACAATAAATCGAAAATATGACAATCATCGTGGAATAAACTTCAAAAAATATTTAAAAGAAAACATGCAAAATGATAAACCCTTTTTCTAAAGTTGCAATGATGTGGACTTTGCTTCTTCCTCTTCTTTACGGTATAAATTGAAGTGACAAAGGGAAACATTGTATCAATTGAGTGTAATGAAGTAATAATGGTTATATTAATAATAACACATGTTTAGTTTTGATGGGTAGTTAGTTGGTTGAAGTTGTGTTACCAAGTTTTTGGTTTTCTGTCACATTGTGCGGGTTCAATTCTTGTTGAGTCCATTAAGGTTAAGTCTCATTGGTTGGGCCAGTGTAGGTATAAAAAGAAAAAGCCACTGTAGACTTAAAATGGAAAATTTACATTTTTTTTCAAAGTTGGAAATTTATTAATGTTTTGGGTTTGAGTTAATATAAATTAATTTCTACAATATTATTTTTCCTTTCAATTAAATTTAATTTGTTTTTTGAAAAATTAAATAATTATAAATTGGATAACATATTTTTATAAAAAGATCTGTATTAAATTTCCCAGTAATAATACAATGTCCAAAAAGTCTGTTTAAATTTCCATAAATGTAATACAATTATTCCTAAGACATTTTTAAGTTAAAAAAGTAAAAACAAAAAAAAATAACCATATTTTTTATAAAATAAAATAACTTCAACTAAAAATAAGATAAACTAGATTGGTCAAGTGAGTTAGTGTTAAGTTTCACATTTATTGAAGACCCAGACTGTATTGGAAGCTTGTGCTAGATCTGAGTTAAGATGGATCTAGGGTTGGTAAATATTAAATCTCTTATCCCATTATGTACAGATGTTTGTAATGTAATGTTCTATTTAACCATTTTGACTCGGGTCCAAAATAAATAAAAATAATACATTAAATAAAAACAACCACAAAATTTATATTATAATTATTTAACTTAATTTATATTAAAAACCCAGACTAGAATCCATCTTTAACTACCAAACTCCTAGAAAGAATCAAATTCTCTTGAGACCTGGTAAACTTCTTTTATAGTGAAAAAAGATATCATCTTTCTCAGTGCTTGGTAGATCCGAAATTAAGATGGATTTAGTTTGGTAATAAATTAATGATATTTATTATAATAATTTGATTTTAAAACTACATTTAAATTAAATATTAAATTGGTGTTTGAGATTTCTCAAATTAATAAATTAAGATGGATTTGAAGCCTTTTATCCCAAAAAAAGGAGATATATGACAAACTTTATATCATTGATTAGAAGAAAACATTACATATATGAATATGATTGTTCGCGTACCACTAGTGAGACCAAAGCGATAACGTAGTAATATGTGTAAGAGCAAAAAAATATTCCAACATCTAGTAGCATTGTTTTAGATAATACAATTTTCAACTATCAAGTAAACTAAATAAATGAACATGGCCAAAATTAACAATAAAGTAGGGAGCTTTGCAGAGCTTCTTAAAGCACACAATTGCTATAGAGTAGACCATGGTTAACTAGTAGGAGAATCCACTTGGGTAGGAGTTATAGCCTGTTCATCTTCCTCACCATTGTTGAAGTCCAAGTTGGTGAGTTTCTTCGCGAGGATTGATACCTTAGTATGTAAGTGTGTAGCATGTTAACTTGTTGCTACAAGGCATCTATACAGAGAAGTATTTATTTCTGAGCTTAACTAAGCTAAACCAAGACTTTACCCATCAAAGTTTTCAATTTCCAATATAAATCAACATTTGCATGTATTGAGTTTGTTTGAATCAAGTGTTCCTATGTCAAGAATCCATTGTCTTATGCTTTCCACCACCTCAATGTTAGACAAGAACTTGTGCTCTACCTAACCATCTTACTATACCAGATCTATTTCATCCTAAGTAAATCACGAGGTGCATTCCAATATTAATGAGTAGAGACTTTTACATTGGCTTGGGCCCTAGTGCGAGGAGGTTGCTCTTTACTATTGCCACCATGTTAAGAGGAGTTGCAACCATGATGAGGCGTTATGGCTACCAGTAGAAATGAATGGGGAAGCAGAGGAGAAGAAAGACAAGGGAAAGGAGGCCCAAGGGCGGCTACCAGTAGAAATAAATGGGGAAGCAGAGGAGAAGAAAGAAAAGGGAAAGGAAGCCCAAGGCCAACACATCAACGAAGAATCACTCCATCAAAACAAAGGAGTAGAGAAGCTCTCTAATAGAATAGGAAAAAAGCACGATAGAACTGAGAAAAAGAAAGTAAAAAAAACATGATAAAAAAGAAACAAATTTAATCATGTTAAAAACCAGAAAATTGAAAAAAAAAAAAAAAACAAATTAAAAAAACAATAAAACAAACAAAAACTTAAAAAAAACCAAAAATATAACATGTACCCTACCGCTAAACGTTCACGCCAGAAAAGGTTTACCATCAATCCCAAGTATCACACTCGTAACATACCATAATTGTTTCCTAATCTGCATCCCAAATACCGAACTACACCCACCACTAATAATATGATGTTAGAAAATAATGAGAATCATTATAGAGAACCAAAAAGAAATAACAAGACTCACCCTAATGATCCCAACAACTAAGTAACACAATGAACATTAAACTCCAACAATTATCCCTCAATTGTGACTTTAAATGGTGAGACGATTATAGTGTTAAAAACTATCAATTATAGCAAGTCAGTGTACTCAATGAGATTTGAACTTCGGTCTTTCAGGCTTCGCTCAATCCTATCTTGGCGGCACACACCAGGTCAGTGTACTCAATGAGGGTTGAACTTTGGTCTCCCAGGCTTCGCCCAATCCTGTTTTGGCGGCACGCGAGTCTATTCTTGCTAAAATCATAAGATCTTAGTATACCTGACTTGCAGGTGGTTGGATGTACTCCTGGTGTTATAAAGACGGCACACGAGTCTATTCTTGCTAAAATCATAGGATCTTAGTATACCCGACTTGGTTGGATGTACTCCTGGTGTTATAAAGACGACACACGAGTCTATTCTTGCTAAAATCATAGGATCTTAGTATACCCGACTTGCAGGTGGTTGGATGTACTCTTGGTGTTATAAAGACAACTACGAGGATTGATCTTGGGTCTCCCATAAATTAGGACTCGCAGCGACCGATTCGAGTCTATTCTTGTTAAAATCATAGGATCTTAGTATACCCGACTTGCAAGTGGTTGGATGTACTCCTGGTGTGGATGTACTCCTAGTATTATAAAAACAGCGACGAAAATTGATCCTAGGTCTCCCAGGAATATAATATAATACTATCTAATATAATAATCTTTTCGGTGTGCCCCCTTACCCAAAACATAAAATGATGTTATTTTTTAATTAATAAAAAATATTATTTTTAATTAATTAAAATGTATTATTTTTTATTTAAAAAATAGTGATATAAATACATACATTTAAACAAACTTAAATTTAATTACTATGTTCATAAATCACTACGTTTTTATGTTAAAAGAGTCAGCAATAAATTTATACAATTTTTAAATCATTATAACGACCCAATTATTAATTTCAATTTTTTTACCCAAAAGACCTTGCTCGTCGCGCTGCCCCAAGTGCCCTAAAGTCATTTAAATTTCACATATTTAAATAGCTGTTCGCCATCGTTATTGGACATACGTTCAAAACATTCATGTTTTCTTCCCGCCACTGGCATCGGCCCAGCAGCATGAGCACGATGAAGCCCAAACAATCTGCTACATCATCTTCCTCAATCAGGCAGTTCCGGCAGCGATCCATTTTGTCAATTTTTGATCCCCAAGTCGTGTGAGTTGAATTCTGTTCTGTATTCTACGTGGGTCTGTTATGAGTCTCATTCAATTCACTCATCCTTACAATTTTATGAAACGCAGGGAAAAGAAAACCAGCAAAGCTTCGTCTTCTTCGGTCTCTATGCTTGACTTTCTTGACAAAAGATTAGAAAAGAGGTCTGAAAAAACTCCTCAGGTACGATTAAATGTAAATATGTGTGCGTGTATGCTTGTCTGTTTTATTCCTTATCAATCACAAAGCTTGCTAAACACTGGTATTAGAGAAACTTGCAAACCCTATATTCACTGGTATTAGATGGAGGCTCTGAGCAATTAGATTCTTGGTTTGCGTAGGGAAGTACGGACGACAAGCGCCCTAGTGCAATTGCTAGTCCTATTCCTAGGGTTTTAAGTGGAAGGAAATCTGATTTGCAGCCTAGTACTAGTATCGCAAGTTCAGTATTCCAGCAGTTGAAACCTGTGCCCAAAGCGCTGAAACAACTACAGGGAGACTCAAATCCACCCGCGAATCCTCCAGATGACCCAATTAATAGAAGAAATTCACTAAAGAGGAAGAACTTTTCATCGACAGGTATGATGCTATTGCAAATGCTGCATTCTAGTCTCCCGGAATTTTAATTGGTGTCTATTTTCAATTGGAAGTCAAATTCAAGGCCTATCCCCGATCAACTGGCTATCCTACCACTGAGCGTTCTCCCCTGTCCCAGTTCCTCAAATCTAGTAACTATCTATATCTACTTTGTTCTGTTACCGTACTGAAAAGTGGACAGGCTAGGGAGCCATCCCGGGACCTATTCTCAGCCGACGGACTGGTTTATTGTGGAGCTACATGTACCTTCATGCCAGGTACACTTAACAGTTTGATCTAAAGGTGTGGATTGCTAACTCCTAACACCCGGCTTAAGCCTAATTTTGGCTCAGGCCTTCCAGCCACTTCAACCTACTTGGTCTAGATGCCATGTTGAAAAGTAGACAGGCGAGGAATCAGACCCCAAACGTACTTTTGGCTAATGGGCTGCCTTAGCATTGAGCTACATGCCCCTTCCTTATGGTCACCCTAAACAGTTTGATCTAGAGGTGTGGATTGCTAGCTCCAGGTTGCAACACCCTTCTTAAGCCACACTTTGGCCCGGGCCTTCCAGTCACATCAGCATACTTGGGTCTGATACCATGTTGAAACTTGAGCAGGCTTATTCAAACCCAGGAACTACTTTTGATCGACCGACTTCTGTCACTAAGATACATAATGATGAGCGGCCTTAATGGTTGATCTAAAGGTATGGATTCTAATAACCACCTTCAAGTTTCTAACACTATTCTGCATCCTCCTCTTCAAGCACTCTTTGTCAGGCTTTCTAGCCACTTCGACCTGCTTGGCTTTGATACCATATTGAAAACTGAACAGGCTAGGAGCCAAACCCACGATTTACCCTTGACTGAACATTTAGCTACATACTCCTTTCTGATGGGTACCCTTGTTCGAATCTTCGATCAAAAGGTGTATGTTGCTACTTCCAACAATAAGCTACATGCTCCTTTCTGATGGGTGCCCTTGTTCGAATCTTCGATCAAAAGGTATGTGTTTCTACTTCCAACAATAATCTTGAACCCATCCTACAAATCTAAGTCGTCACGAATGCATGGTGCCCAAATCAAGTGTCAATGTAAACTGCCTACCGAAGGAAAATCAAAGAAAGCCATTCAAAAGGAATTTGTACTATCTTCCAACCCCTTATCAACCTGTTGCCAAATGTCTTTCATTATTTATACCTTCTTAATAGAGAACACTCTTATTTTTTTTGGGAAATATTCTAAGCCTCATATGGTGTATCACGATCATTGAATCTGTGAAAGACTTAGTGTTTTGCATTGAATGAAGTTGTTTTGGTAATTGATATACTAACTGCAATTGTGACAATAGGCTTTCCATATGTAGAGTGAGTCCACAAAGTCTTTTGTGTTGTTATGCTTCTAGCAATGAGTTAAATTGGAGTTCTTCTATCATGTGACGCTAAGCGTTTTATTATATTTTCAGGAAAAGATAAATTCACTAAATAGGAAAAATCGAGGCTTTACTGAGAAAAAATGGATGACACTAAGAATCGCCTCCCACATAGTGATCTCAGATCATGAAAATATAATGCCCTACTTGACACATCCCTCCTGATAGTCCAAATGGTATGAGCCAACTTGGGGATTCTCCCTTCGCTGGATTGGATCCGGGTGTTTTCTTACCAGAAATATTTTATACCAGTGTGTCGGAAAAAGTCAGAGTATGGCAACTTATTCATAGTCCTCCATGTGGATATTTTGTTTTATCTGTTTGGCATTTGAAAAATAGGGTTGCCAGGATTTAAGGGTTCATGTTGGGGTCAATTATTCCAGAATCTAGTTTTGCACGTTTTAGTGCAGGGACAAAACAGACATAAAAATTAACATTCTAAAATGCCAAAACCTTCTGCCAGTTCAGAGTTTGCAGTCAGAGATCAAGTGTTCTCACTTTGATTTAGACAATGCCATAGATCCTAAGATGTAACTTGCTTAGATGTATGGCGTGAGTATTTACTATCCTTGTTGATGTATGGCGCGAGTGTTTACTATCCTTGTTGATGAAGAGTTCATTATAGAACTGTTAGGCCTTTTGAACTCTCTGGCCTCCTTTAAATAATACTGGGTATACGATTTAATCGGGAGAATTACAAAATAAAATTTTGGATGGTCCGATTTCCAAGATGCTGAATGCAAGTTTAAAGTTCAACTATGCCAAGAAAGTTAATGTTTGCTATTCTATCTGAACTGTCTAAACAAAATAAAATTAGTGATTGCTAGGCTATCTGATGGATATTGCTTTTTCCAAGTCAAATTCATGACTAGAAAGTTTCAGATGAAATGGGCCCATCTTAAGTTTGGAATTTTCGCATCACCCCAGAGCTAAACGTTCATAACAGTTTGCCTGGGAGTTTTTTCATTGCACTAATCGCTTAACAATGAAATTATCAACCGCCAGAAGCGTGCATCTTGACTTACGAGTATGCTAGTTATATAGAGAAAACTTGGGCTTGGACCAATGTTCCACAAAGTTTTCCTAAGAACGGGGAGATGTACATGGGATGTATAGAAGCAATTCTAAATTTTGGAGAAATTCAAGGTGGATGTATGTCGGGGTTTTATTTTTTAAAATATAAAAATAAAAATAAGTGATAAAATCTCAATAATAACATTTCATCACAAGCAAATTTATCATTGTACAATGTTAATAGTAAATAGTAAATAGAAAAATAATATTAAATCTAATAGTAAATAGTAAATAGTAAATAGAAAAATATTATTAAATCTAAGAACCCAGATTCATCCTCCCCTCTTGTGTCTCGAATCCCATGTGCCAGAGATATTTTTTGAGGGACACATGTCTGATTTTTGGCTCAAGCACGTCTTGACACATGGGATTCACTAGACACGTGAATTAGATTTGACGGGCAACCAGATCTCGATTTTGGGACATGTGTCCCACCGAAAAGCGTGGTGCGCGACTTTAAAAGCTCAATTTGGACCGATTTATGCCTCATTCTTGTGTCTCTCTCTTGCTGTTGGTGTGTGGGAGCGACTAGCAAAGGATTTGAGAGTGTTTTGGAGGTAATTCAAGAAACAAGTAAGTGTATTTTTGTTTCCATTTTGTTTACATGTTTGTACATTTTTTCATTATTTTTTCACAACATTCATGGCTCAATCAAGGGCAGCAGAGAAGGAGCAAAATAAGGGGAAGTATGTCCCCATTGGTGATGCCCCTCATGTACCAATTTCATTAGGGTCTGCAAGTGTTCCCTTTGTTGGAAGTGGGGCTGCAACAACTTCAAATATTGAGGGCAAAATAAATTAGAAAGACAACGGGTTCAAGAAAGTAAATATCCCTTGTGGAAATGTGTCACAATATTAAGAGCTAGGCAACAAGTTGAAGGTTTCTTGGACATGCAACTATGGCAACAATCATTTCAAAAACACTTATTTCTGTGTGAAAGCTCATTTGTTGGGCTTGCCAGGTTGTAGAATTGGAGCATGTGCAAATGTCTCCGTATCTAAGAGGAAAGAAATGGAAAAAGAGGCCAATGCTGGTGTGTCAAGAGTGGCTGCATCATCTAAAAAAAACAAGAATGAGGATCCCCTTCCATTCTTGAGTAAAACAACAAATTTCCATTTGAGAGTTTTGGTGGGGGTGTAGGTCAAGCAACAAAAAGAAAGACAGTGGCACTTGGTCCAATGGACAAGATTTTTTAGAAAGAGAGACGAGAAGAGCTTGATATCACTATTGCCTTTTTTTTTTGTCTATTTAAATTTCATATCCTTTGCTGTTGCATGCTCACCTTTATTTCTTGAGATGTGTCGGACTCCGACTCAACGGGCTCCATCAAGGTATGTGCCTCTTGTGTCAGAGATGCTTAGAATTACATCGTTGACTAAGGAAAAGAAAGAGGTGGACAAAATGCTTGAGCTTATTAAATTAACATGACCAACATCTGGGGTTAGTATTGTTTTTGATGGATGTATAGATCCAACACACCACCAACTCATCAACTTCGTGGTGTCTTCCTTGAATGGATCGGTTTTCTTGAAATCAGTGGATGCACTTGGACAATACAAGGATGCACAATATATGGGTGAGTTGTTCATTAAAGTTATTGAAGATGTAGGTGTTGATTTTAGGGTGTAAATCATTACAAACAATGCACTTGTTTGCAACGTTGTTGGCATGATTGTGGAAGCTAAATATGCACAAGTATTTTGGACACCCTGCGTTGCCCATTCCTTGAATTTAGCACTTAAAACTATTGCTTTTGATGTGCCTTGGATTGTAAGTGTTATTGAGGATGCATGTCATATCGACAACTTTGTACAAAATCATATTAATTCCCTCACAATATACAAGGAGTACACCCATTTATTATTGTTGAAGATTGCAGATACATAGTTTGCCTCTTCACTCATCATGTTGAAGAGGTTGAGGGAGGTCAAAACCACTCTTGGGGCCATGGTTATTTCAAAGTTTTGGTCTTTTTCGAGAAAGACAGATCAAGTAGCCTAAAAGAGAGTCAAGGACATAGTGTTAGATGATGCAGATACATACCAACCCATCCTAGGAGAGGTTTATGAGGGACGAGATTCCATGATTGAGTCTGTAAGGACCATTATTTTATAGAGTGAGTGCCTCGAGTATGAGACATCATTGAAGACCTTTTTGACCACCATACAGGATATTCTTGTCAGTAGATGGGATAAGAATTGTACACTTTTGCATTGTTTGGTTCATTCATTGAACCCAAAATACTACAACCATGAGTGGCTGAATGGTGGACCTTCTCGTGGATTCCCTTCTCACATGGATAGTGAAATCTAACAAGGGAGGAAGGATGCATTGAGGAAGATATTTTAGAATAGAGCATCCCTTGATGGGGTGGAGGATGCCTTTGTAGAGTTTTACACTGGCACTGAGTGATTTGCAGGCTATGATGTGATTAGAGACAGATGGGTTAAGAAGCCCTATTCTTGGTGGGCAACTCATGGGGCAACAAGCCCTCCTCTATAGCAATTAGCCATGAGGCTTCTCTCTCAAGTTACTTCATCCTCTTGTTGCGAGAGGAATTGGAGTACATATGGGAATTTGTAGTGTCAAGAAGAGCAAGCTTGAGCAGTCTTAGGCAGAGACAATGGTGTATGTGTGCACCAACCTTCGTCCTATTTATAGGCAGATAGATGTGTGGTTGAAGGGAAAGTCAAAGATGTGGGATGTTTTTCTTGATGATATGGGTTTGGACAATAGTGTTGAGTTGATATTAGCTAACTTGGATTTAAACGAGCCAGTGCTAGAGCTTGTCACTTTTGATGACGATGATACTGTTGAGGGGTTATCTTCCACACCGACAAATGCAGAGATTACATTGGATACAAAGGAGGATGCAACAGAGGAGAGTAGTGGTGACTGTGACAATGATGTTGATTTTGATGATGATAATTGATGAACTACCTACTACCTTGTAGTTATTTTGTATTTGCTATTTCTATTTGCCATTGGCATTGCTAGTCAGGGGTCCTCATGACTCAGATGTAACACATTTTGATTTTGATGACTTGATGAGAAAATTGCAGTTTCTTCTCTTTCTCCTATTGGATCATTGATAAATTCACAATTGTATTTGTATGCATAATGTTACATTGTACAACTTACAAATTTACAATGTACAATCTAGATCTTTATCTGAATTTGTATCATGAATGAGAATTTGTGTAATATGACATTGATATATATATATATATATATATATATATATATATAAAATATGTCCTACTTTTATATATATATAATATAATGTGTCCTACTTGTGCCCCATGTCCCCCACTCGAATTTGCATGTCCAACATGTCCTGCGTCAGATGACTTAGTATTAAATTCAACATTATAAATGATATAAACATGATTCAGGTTCAGTAATGTAATACAGTGATTTATAAACTATGGACAAAACTGAGATAATAAAATACTGATACATTGATTTAGATTCATCATTTTAAAATTTAATTAACACCAATAAAAACAGTAGATACTGAAATATGAAATAATAAATTGATATGACTGAAACTCAAAAATAATAAATACTCATAAGTCAAAGATTTGATCTGAGGTTAGTATTTAGAGTAAAAAAAAAAGAGTTAAAAACTGAAAATTAACAAAAGATAATGAACATTTAAAATAAAATGAGCAACAAAGGGTGAAAGTGAATAAATAGTAAATAAAAGAGAAAATGAGATAGTTTAGTTTTTTTAATCTGGCAAAAATTTGAAGAGACTATCAGAGGTAACCATTTTGTGGAAATGTGTCCCACAGGAAATCTTTCCCCCCTGTTTCCCTAAAAGAGAGACATAGGGAAACATTTCCCAGATGTCCTCTGTCCAAAACCATGGAAAACATTGAAACCACATCCCAGTGAAACACTGGTTTGGACATTTTAGGGACCACTTCCCATCTATACTTTTCGTCAAAAGTGAAGGAGAATAATCCCTGGGTAGGATGATAGATTTGAAATGTCTAATAAGCAGAAATATATGCTATATTTGAGCTGACATTATATAACAAGCTTGCTAGCATCCTATCACAGTGCTGATAGACTGCTATAATTAAAAACCAAGAAGATTTCCCGTACTCATCTTTGCACTTTTGGAAACATGCCTTCGTATTTTGGTATCTGATTTGCGTAGATTTCTGAAGATAAAGATTACGTTAGTAAGGTGTCTATTAACAGATTTTGTAAGCGTTTCCAAGCTATTTAGAGCAAAACATTGGGAATTCTGCTCTTGCAAGAAAGGCCATATTCACTATACGTCAACGATACCTGAGGGTGGATTAAAAGAATTCCCAAGAACGTTGTTAAAGGGTGATTAAGATGAAGCCAAATACAGGATTGATCTACCACCGAACTTCTGTCTTCCCATTTCAGTTCTCGCACACAGAATCGGGCTTTTGAAGGGAAAACAGTGAGGTCACTATCTTGAAGAGTTTGGACATTGGCTTATATTTACTGTTAATGGAATGTTGCACAATGTTTTCTATAATCCTCTTGCTATCCAAAAGGCTTGTTAACTGTGGAGAGTCTTGTCTGCTTCTCAGCTAACCGCATGAAATGAGATTAAAACATACTACACCAAAGAATATGCTTGTATATACAACTGCCAAGAATATGTCAAGGGATAACCAGCTTTACCACTTTAGCTTACATGCGATTTCTGTTTTCCTGCCATGCCATGTAGTTTTTTCCAGCACGCTTTTACTTGCAATCCTGAGGCCGTATTTCCATACAAATAAAACCTTACTGCAATTTCAACACTGACTTCAATTCAATAGCTCTTTTCCTTCTACCACGCTTTCAAAATTCCTCCTATTAAAAGTGAGGCAATTCTAATGGGTTTCCTTGTATCAGAACTAGATGAAACGTATAAGAATTATGCTACTGAGTTGCAATGGATGATAATAGGAGATCATATTCAGACAGTCTAATATTGGTAATTATTTATTGGAATTCAATGATGATAAACTTGAAGAATAATGATCAGTTACAATAACTGAAAATGCTTTTTGAGACCACTTCACCTTAGGAACTCAGTTTTTTTGCGAATCTCTTTTCTGTATTTTTCAGATAATATCCAGATGTTCTCTTCCCCTTCCTCCTTTCTTGTTCTTGGCGATGATCCCAAACCGAAAAGGAAGCTAAATGCCCAAAGGGGGGTGGATGAATTACCGCGTACTATCTTCAATCACTGTAAGTATATTTCTTTCCCACACTCTCGTTATGCACCATCTTGACTTTCCAAATCACAATTAGCGAATTTTCATCTTTACATTGAATCCTTCAATCCAAGCCAATCAAAGGCTGATTCCATGGTAATTTCACTGTGGTTTCAGATGCTGATGGCGGCGGTTGGTGGGACACAGACATGGTTGGACTTGATAGTGATGAAGTTGGCTCTACAGAAATATGGGAGGGCATGGGTTCAACTACTATCGGAGGCTTATAGCAGTAGTTCCCCAGGTTGTTGAAATACCATGATACCTAAAATCTAATGGGTTTGATACTCTTGAGTCTTGCTATCGAAATGTTTCCCTGAAGGGACACCATTGGAATTTATTGATATATGTAGAGCATGATGTCAGAGATAGTGGTTGTTGTTGGTAATATATAAATTTCATCTAGTTACCTGTATACGAGGTCTAATCTATGCAAACTTCGACTTACAAACTTTTCGATATTTTGGCATCTCTTCAATTAAAGTTACAGTCCGCATGGTAATCACTATTCAAATGCGCTATGAAAATTATCCAAGGTACAACAGCACTTGCATAAGTCAAGTGATACACTGCTGGCTTCATCCAATTTTAGTTTTTTCCAGAGCAGAGTTTCTCTGTATGTTGTGAGATTCTTTTGCTTCTCCATGTACAACTACTTCATTGTTTTCTCGTGTTCTGGGATTAATTTTTTCACTTTAAGTGGAAAACAATGCTGCAAATGATCCAAACATGGGAAATGTGTGAGCAACTTACTCCACTAGTGGAGGATAGTCTATTTACATCACAATTCGGGAGGTATAGCATAAGATGTGACATAGATGCAAAGGCAAATTTTGCAAATATTGTAGATGGTTTGGTTACAATGTACAATCCAAGTTTGATGAGGATGACTTTATACGGGCGTTTTTATATCAAATTGAACAGTACTTAGATTACTTCAATCATTTGAAAGATTGTGATTCGACGTTGCTTTAAGTCACAAATTGTGTGGCTGACATCAAAGCTTTAATGATGTATTGACATGCCAAATGGACACTTTACCACTAAATTTGGGAGTAGTCTACATGGGCGGAGGAATTACCTGGTTTCCGTCGCTGCTTGGAAAATTGTCCGGCTCCGGCCGCCGGCAATCCCTCCGCCCTCCGCCACGCTCCCCTGGCTCCGCCACCCCTTCCTCCGCTCCGCATTCACTCCCTGATTTTTCCACGCAGATCGGATCATTGCTGGCATCCTGAAATTTCACTGACAGATCGCCGCCGTCGAGGAATAATGCCTTTGCCGATTCGAAATGGAGGAATTTCCCGATCGCGATCTGCTCACTCACCTTCCTCCTCGACTAGGCGCCTCCCGCTCTGCAATTCCTTTGCTCTGCTGCTCGCCACCCGCTCTGTTGCTCACCACCCGCTCTGCTGCTCGCCACCCAGGTCACACTGGACTAACACACCAGGTTTGTTCTGCTGTTTAAATTTCAATTCTCTGCAAATCCCAAATAAACCTGATCTGTATCGTAATGGGACAGATATTATATGTAACAGAAGTTCATTTCAGTACGTGTCCCCAGTTCCGAGTGTGCCGTAAAAAAAGATCTGCATTGATAAGTATTTGAGCTTTTGGAACGGGACGCTTTCACTAAGTGCTTGGAGGTCAACGGTAAGATCAATCTCGATAAAGATGAACCTGGATTCAGGGAAATTTAGCATTGCAGGACATCATTTCCCAAAACGGTTTACGGTGAAGTGAGAACGCTGAGGACAAATTGAAGAAACCACTGCTGGTGATTTCTTCACTTACACAGCCACCGAATCCAAATTCCGAAACAGCCCTACCTCCCTAATCAAAAGCTGTATTTGCAGTGAAAAATTTTACATTTTTGAATTATAAAAGTCCTTTAGATGCCCCAACTCTCAAATTTTTGCTTTTCTAAATTCACTCATATAACCGAATTCTCGATTTTTTGAAATTATTAAATTCCCTAACTGATTGCACAACTATCGATGCAATTTTAATCTTTTCCAATTCGTTCCTTTACCTGGTAGATTCTCTCAATAAGAAATGATTGTTTGCGTTTATTACCCAATATACAGACTCCTTTCTTTGATTGAGGTGGAACATTTTGTTTTAGTGTGTTAAGCGTTTCCAGTGTCATAAACAAGGAACAAATTCTTTTATGAACTTCTGAAAAGTATTCTTTTTTACCGGAACAGAGAAATTTTTATATGAAGTTTCTAAAATATCTGTAAATTAGTATGTGAAATATTTAGAAAATCTCTGTATATTGGGGCTGTCAGGAATTAAAAGTTGTCTTCGATGTACACTTGTATTCTTCTCAGAAATCATCTAGAAATCTCGAAATAAAAAATACCTTCGTCTTTGCTAGATAAAAAGTCTTTCCTCTTTGGATAAGTCTTCCTTCTCTGGATTTGTTTTGGAATAGAATCTTGCATGGACAGGGCTATCTCTTCATGTCCAGGCAGGTACTGTCCTTTAACATCCTATATTCCCTAAATAACAAATCTCTGTGGACAAACTACTAGACCTGGGTTTTCAAATGAACTGCCTAGATTCTGGCGGATTTGAAAAGTAAACTATAACGAAATTGATACATCACATATCAATTTAAATAAAGAACGTTGTTATTGGGCTATCTTTTATCTCCATTTTGGAATATTCCCGAAAATACAGTAGACAGAAGTAAAGTGTTTCACTTCACTCCTTTTTAATCAGATTTCTGAAATATAACTGCGATGTAATTAAATTCAGCACTGACTTTTGGATCTGATAGCTTCATTATGATATGCCACTATGCTTTATATTATCTATAAACTGTTGCCATTTTAACAGCCATTTCCCCATGCAAATGGAACCATTTAATAGCCATTTCACCATGCGAATGCAAACTTCTCTCCAGATTTCCATCACTTTATCCAACCTTCGGCCAAACTTGCTGCATTTTTATCTTGTGAATCCCTAAAGCATGTAAGTCAGCCAGTATAGGATGAGACAACCTGAAATTTTCACTGCAACCAACCCAGGGATCTTCTCCCACTCTCACCTTGTTTCCCTTTTCAATTTTCCATGCAATCCATCGTCGTACTAAAGCAAAAGCTTTGACTAGAGATTTCCAAATATTTGATGTTCCGTTAACAGATTTCCTGTCCAGCTTTGACCAATCTTCACCAGAGCCTTAACCTTTAACACTGGTTTTGAAGTATTTTCCAGGGCCCTTTTTATATACATGAATTTCTTTCCTCGGATATTTTGATTTTATTGGTCCTTCAATAGTTGAAAATAAAAATAGAATTGGCTAGCCACCGAGACTTTGCTGAGCCAGTTACCATTTACCCTTCCATTGTTACTATAATTCTAACTATTAATCTGGAGTAAATTTAAAAATGCACCATGGGAACCAAAGCCACTTTAACTGGAACCTTAGTTTTCACTAGATTGTTTGGCTGCTTTATGCTTTTAGTCTTTGATGGCTGGAAGACCTTTTCTGATATCTGTCAACTTACCAATCAGCCTTGCTATTTGAACTGAAACCTTTTTGTGTAGGTTCTTGATAATCCTGTGAATGGACTATGTATTTTGATCTGTTTGTCATGGATCTTCCAAGTGTGTTACTGAAATAATGTAGCTCATTTACAATTAAATAATTTATTGTTGGTTATTGATTGGCAAGAATGAGGAAGTGCTCCCCTCTATTCTGCCACAAATTGGAAAGCATCCATGCAACAGTTGTGGTCAGCATATCCTGCTGTCATTGAGTTCCATGAAACCGCATACCACGCAAGCATCCTATCAAATACAGTTTTGCAGGTCAAACTTGTTCCCTAACTCTATATTGCCATATTAACATTGCAGGCATCATTGTTTGTCTGATCACACTGCTATAATGTCCATCCTTTTCCATGCTTCCAATTTCTCTTCCTATGCTTATCTTTCATTTTATTTTCCAAATCCAACAGAATTTCAGACCTTTCTCAATTGTTATGTTACCTGTTTGACCCTCAAACACAAGTCCCTAGTATTAGCTACCCACCTGAGATCAATATAGAGCTTCAAAACCATGATGCAAATGTCGATGCTACTCTTATGGCCACAAATGTTGTTGATGCAGATGCCGAGGCATTTCGTTTGGCAAGGGAGGAGTTGTTTAGCTATACACATCTCATTTTCAATAACCCTCCTACTACTTTGGCAAAGACAATCCAGTTGACTGGTATGCTTAAAAAAATGTTGGATGAAGCCAATAATTTGCACGTTACTGATTTTGACTTCACACGAGGACGTCATCGGCCAAATCATGTCGTGTCTATGGTTCCAGGTTAGTTTCATGTGTTGAATAGTCATGGTTTTTAGATTTAAGTATTTAATCATCACTATTCTCTAACATGTGGTATGTTTATTTTTACAGCGATGCAACAATCCCCAACCATGGCGATAACCCAAGACCAAAGAGAGATGCAAGACCATCCAACCTTACCTGCGATGCCAGGTACATTTGACACTTTTTAATTGTGTGTGCATATATACTTTGATGCTCTATAAAATTTCTTTGTAATAACGTTTGACATTTTTCTAGGTAACTATAGAATAAGTGGAGAAGCATCATCTTCTACCATGACTGATCATCTATGGAAGGACTTCAACTCTAGTGGGAATCAATGAGGTATGCATAAAGAATAGATAAGTTAGGTTATCATGGTGTCGTTGGGTGGCCCTTTATCATATGATAAACATATTTATGTTTTCCCATTGTTATGTTGTTATGAAAATGCCTTTTTCATAATCTGTTCATGGTCACTGAAAAATTTGCTCGCTGTCAAATAGAATCTCTTTACTTATTTATGTTCATGCAACATGTTTGATTTTTATACTTAAACATGTAGTTACTATGTTCTCATACCTATGTTCATGGTTCGATGTTTATTAGATTTATAGATCTTTATATTTTACATCTTTATAAAGTTTTGGTTAGATGATCAAAGGCCAATGAGGTTCGGACCTTATCATTGCATTTTTTGTTGTTGGATTTTTGATTCCTTGCCTCTAGTCAAAGATCTTATTGGATTTTCATGACTTCATCAAGCTGATTTTGCCTCCATGGAATAGTATATGATAGCTTAGTAGATTGTTATGTTATTTTAAACATGCCCTCTTCATGATTTGTTGATGTTCATTGAATGATGTTTTGTCCTTTTATGCTTGTGATAAAGTGTTAACTATCTTGTAGACTACTCCTTATTTGTGATCCTGAATTTTGCAGGCATATGAACTCCTTCCAGAAAGGGCAAAGACAAATGGAACATGCACTCTGCAAGAGAGCTAAGAGATGACTAAATAGCAAAAGCCCTGAAGGTGCTTGAATGCTCTTTGAAGAGACCAATGGAAGGGACACAGATTTTTGTTGATTGAAGTGGACAGATTTGAGCCGAGGAAACTTTTAAAGCTGTTGACTTATGCACTGTATTGGATTTGCTACTCCTTTCTTTGAGCTATTATGTTCTCTAGCCTCTGGTGTGCTTCTTTTACTGTCGCAGTGGTTATTTCTATTCCATCAAAAAGTGATGATTTGTAAAAATTTGAACTCATATCAAGAAGCAACTATATATATATATTTAATATATTATATATTATATTATATTTATATATTATATATAATATAGTATATGGCCTAGTAAAGTTTTCTTGTTTATGAATTTTTTTTGTAAACCAAAAAAAAATTATTTTCTAATTGTTCCTAACAGAGTAGTAAAAAATGTGATCTTAAAGTGCCACGATGTGACTGTGTATCAATTAAAATACATGAAATAGATATCGTTAGTAACCCAAATGATAAGCATGTTCCATGGTTTCAGTAAAATTAAAATGCTATTGAAGGGTAGCTTGAAAGAGACTTTAGATGAAGGAAATCAAAGCAACAATATTTTGTGTCAAAGGATTACTCTATTAGAGTACACATAGCTGGTAATATTGATTGCAGAGTCTGATTTGGTTCAAGCATTGCATCAGCCTCTGAAACAGCAATGGCCAAAACCTGCACACAGGTAAAATATATATAAATCCACTCTTCACGTCACTACTTTGTGAATTGTGACAGAGCAGAATCTTACATCATCTAGAGCTGAAGACTGTTTAGATACTATTAAGTTGAGCTTCTCAAAACTTGACAGGGACATTTCATCAAGTGCACGAGCTAGATTATGCATATCTTTGATGTCAGAACTGTATGTTGTCTTCAATTTCCCCACTCTCTCTGTTAGTCCTTCTGTAACCTTCAGCAGTGTGTTATAAAATGACATTGTAAATGAGGACTGCTTATATTAACAAGGAAATGGAGCCAAAACCAAAAGTCAAATTCTTGTTTGCAGTCTTGTGTTAACTGCTTTTTAGTAGAAACAAAAAGGTGCAATTGTGCTTCCATACTTCTTAGCTATTGTTGCTGTTGTGAGACTGAATCCTAAACCGATCTATGTAGCCTATGTATTTTCAAAGCCTAGAGTATCCTCAAAAAGGGAATGGCCATAATAATTAGAAATAACAAAGTTCCATGGGATGGCCATGCATTTATGAAGCATGTAGAGGGAATTATTAATTTTCAGTTATCGATTTTCACCATGCATTTATAAAGCATATTAATTTTCAGTTATCGATTTTCACCATGCATTAACTGCAAGTAATCCTCTTAACTCTCTTACAAGAACATCCAGAACACCCACTGCATATTTTTTAGTTTTTATCTAAGAACCCCTTTGTAGAGGAAAAACTAGTGCAAGATTTGGAGGAAGAGGAGTGGTCACATGGGAGATTTAGCATAGTAGACCATCATGATGGATGTGTTTTCTTGGAAATATTGACATTTCCTTACTTATGACACACTAGGTCCTTACTATCATGGTAAATCCACAAGCACAAGATCTGAAATACAGAGAAGTCAAGCCAAAATAGAGTTGTGATCTGGGAAAACTATTGAGATGAAATCCAAGGGGGAGACGGGAAGAGTGACTGGGTGATTGAGAAATAAGTGTTATTAAGAATAAATTGCTTATAAACATAGTAAAGAAACCTTTCATCATTGATCAACAACCAACGAACAAATTATCTCACAGGTAGAAAATTTTTTATTTGCTTCTTGTTGGCAAGACATTCTTGAGAGGATCTCAAATCGAATTGGCAACTAGACCTTCCAATCTTTGAACTTGGAAGGTCGTGTGACCTTGACCAAAGATGTTCTTCAAGCTTTACTGCTATACCAAATTTCAGCATTGCCAACGCATACGCTGATTTATAAAGCTATCACTACCAAATTTTGAGATTTCTTGTGGCAAGGCACTAAGCACACTAGGAAGTGCGCTATAGTGGCTTGGGAGAAGGTATGTTAACCAAAGTTGGTAGGGGGCCTTGGATTGAGGGATCCATAAATGCTTAACAAAGCCTTGGGAGCCAAACTATTGTGGTGTTGGTTGCAAGGGGGTGGGAACTCTTCAAACAAGCATGGAACATAAAATACAATTAATCCATTTCCCAAGATGATAAACTCCCCTCCTCAATTTACTCCCCCGCCCCTTGGTTTTTCCAATCTTAACTTTGACGGGGTTGCCGAAGGAAATCCAAGCCCAACCAAGTATGGAGGATTATTCAAGGATTGGCGTGGAAATACTAAGGATATATGTTGGCAACTTTGGAATCACCAACAACAATGTTGTAGAGTTTATTGCTCTAGAACAAGGTCTGCAGAGCGCAAGCAAATAAGGCTTTTCTAATATCCAAGTGGATGGAGATTCCCAACTGGCCATATCCACAACTCAGAAATTTATCTAGGGTACCCTTGTGTCAAAAGTGGTTAAGAGTTGGGATTTTGAGTTATTGGTTTCTCGGATTCAAATATTGTTATCCACCTTTCCCTATGTGATCACATTACATTCTTGTTGGACTGGGAATAAGGTAAGCCAATCTTCTTGTAAATTGGGGATGCTGGGAGAGAGAATTGACTTTTAACTCCACATGGCTAATGCAAACCCAAATCAGTTGGGCCAATCAAATGAATACTATCGTCAAGGAGGATAAATATACCCCGTGGGGGGTGGACCCATGCACCGACAACCTTTTCTAATTTCTTATGGCTATAGGTTGTGTGTATATCTTGATGGTTTTTTGGTTTCTTTGTAATCTCTTGTTTTGGATATCTCAGCCTTTTTTGGCTACTGTCAAATTTCTGGTGAATGCACTACGAACCTTCAAATCCATTAAGGGCAAGACTTGGTAAACTTTTGAAATGTTGTAGACAATAATAGAACTTATTGCCATAATAAAAAAGTTCCTCAAATTACAAATTTTATCAACTAATTGACAAACATAAAATGTTAAAAATAATGTATCATTTTAAATATAAAGGAAACACAACTTTAAATTAAATATAATTTTAAATGAACTAAGAAAAACTAAACTAAATTAACCAGCTTTGGCTATATTAAATTTTCACATTTTAAAATATATTAAAAAATAATTTATAATTTAATAAAAAATCATTAAAAATTCTTTAGAGGATGCTTTTAACATTCATATATATATTTGAAGCGCAAATAAATGATAACACATGTTTCATATATTAAAAAAAAAATTGAATGTTTAAAAGACTACCAAATAGATGGTAATGGACTATTACAAAAGACTCTTACATCATTTCTTTATGATGTTTGGTATGTTATTGAAATAAAGCTGCTCCTTTTCAGGGTTTTCTCACAGCCATTTAAGCAATTGAATGTGCTATACTTAACAAGTAGCTTCTACCCGTGTCTTATTTACCTTAGTTTCAAGGGTTGTTATAGTCAACGATATATATTAATCAGAAAGGTTGGAGTAACTAACTTTGCAGATAGCAAACTTGTATAAGCCAGTAACAGCCTTTGAAATCACCTCTACATTGCAAAACTGACTCACTTTTCAGCTTCATCAGGATTGATTATGAAAATAATACATATCAAATAAAAAACAAAATGATATTTCTAAATATCAAATTGTTCTTATCAGGATTCATTAGCCCAATTGGCCTGGTTCATATCAATTTTTTTTTGGCCCAATTGGCCTCACTACCCACTCTAGGCATGCTAGTCTGCCTCTTGGCAAACACATCTACTTTGAAGTTCGCCCCACACATTTGCCCCTTACTATCAACACGAGGCATTGGCGTCAGCTTATTCAGAGGATGTTCAAATCTCTGCAGGCCACCTGATGTAGAGAAAAAACAACCTGCAGGGCCAAATGCAACATCAGTATAAATAAGAGACAAAAATTAAATCACTATGCTTGATGTGTGAAACAGTCAGAGAATAGATAAGGTCTAATTTAGCAGTCGAATATTACCTCGGGAAAAGGAGCAAATGATTTTCCACATCCCTCTTTGAGGACATGTGGATCATTAGATAGGACAAGGCAACCATCAGGTGCAGTGCCCCAGAAGAAAGGCACTGAACCATCGGCATCCTGGAAATAAAAATAGTGTCCGAGTCAGAATGCCAGGAAATCCACAATTTCTAAGGAAAGATTTTATTCAAATAAATACTCTGTGCAGCATTTTTGGGGTCTATGGAAATCTGATGTATGAACAGACTTCTCTGGGAAAAAGGTGTTCATTGGCCACGTGATTTTGAATAACTATTTTCCCCTTACCTCTCTAGCCAAACAAAGGAGAACAAATCCATTGGCAAATAACTCATGCTTAAATATTGTAAGCAAAATAGGAGTGTTGCAGGACCTGGGAATTTTTTTCCATACATTTGCTAAGGAATACCAACCATCATGTAAGAATTTTAAATGCTTTTAGCAAAGAGGTATTTTCACGAGCCAAAATCCTATATCATGTCCCATATATTAAAATGGCAAGTCAAAAACGATCTCCCCAGAGTCAAGACCAGATCCCCGAACTTGGAGGAGTCCATTAAAGCAGAAAGTCAGGTTGAACGACTTAGATCTGAGTTGAGTCAGTACGCTGACTTGAATCACTATGTTACCATATCATCAAGTTCAGTAGAATAAAATCGATCATCCTTCTCTATTTACAGTCGTAATAATTGAAGCCTATATCTTAACAATGGCTTTAACAAGAGCAGCAATGTAGATATTATTTATATTACAGGGTTTCTCTTGGATGGCCAACTCTGCTGTGTTTCTCAACTATGATCAATAAGGTAGGCCAGGTTAGTTTTAGCCTTTGGGACTTATAGGTATATGGCTAGGGTATGGATAGCAATTTGTAATGATGGGACACCTTCTTTCATCCGTGACCTTAATGAAAGTTATGAATTTGACAGGTCTATCTTGTAAATTTTCCAAAATAGTAACTGTCTTAAAAGGATAGTAAGTGCCTTACCACACAAAAGGATAGTAAGTGCGTTACAACAGAAAAAAGAAAAACAGTATATATATTAAAAGAGTAGACATGTACTTCTACTTCTAGTTTTAAAAAGGATCTATTATCTACTTCATTTCAGAGTATATTCACGTTAGAAGAGTCACTGAGTTCTAGTCATTATATCCATAAACCAGATTAATGTATACTGCAAATATGTTGATGTTATCAAACCGTTGCCAGTTAGGATGGATCCTGAAACCTGTGTGTGGCAAATTCGCCAAAAGACCGCCAGTTGACTGGAAAAATCTCTACATTGCCATTAAGCCACAAGTTAATTTGAAAGCTAAAGTTATGGCACATATTTTTCTCAAGGCTTGTAATTTGAATTTGCTAAATCTTCCTTTCAAAAGGATCTCATCATAACTCATCTAAGAACTACTTCATTTCAGAGTATATTCACGTTAGAAGAGTCACTGAGTTCTAGTCATTATATCCATAAACCAGATTAATGTATACTGCAAATATGTTGATGTTATCAAACCGTTGCCAGTTAGGACGGATCCTGAAACCCATGTGTGGCAAATTCGCCAAAAGACCGCCAGTTGACTGGAAAAATCTCTACATTGCCATTAAGCCACAAGTTAATTTGAAAGCTAAGTTATGGCACAGATTTTTCTCATGTCTTGTAATTTGAATTTGATAAATCTTCCTTTCAAAAGGATCTCATCATAACTCATCTAAGAACTACTTCATTTCAGAGTATATTCACGTTAGAAGAGTCACTGTGTTCTAGTCATTATATCCATAAACCAGATTAATGTATACTGCAAATATGTTGATGTTATCAAACCGTTGCCAGTTAGGATGGATCTTGAAACCTGTGTGTGGCAAATTCGCCAAAAGACCGC
Organism: Pinus taeda; assembly: GCA_000404065.3. Classification (NCBI taxonomy): domain Eukaryota; kingdom Viridiplantae; phylum Streptophyta; class Pinopsida; order Pinales; family Pinaceae; genus Pinus; species Pinus taeda. Next base: position 26,304 of record APFE030909900.1, on the reverse strand, counting down.
CAGTTGACTGGAAAAATTTCTACATTGCCATTAAGCCACAAGTTAATTTGAAAGCTAAAGTTATGGCACAGATTTTTCTCAAGGCTTGTAATTTGAATTTGCTAAATCTTCCTTTCAAAAGGATCTCATCATAACTCATCTAAGAACTACTTCATTTCAGAGTATATTCACGTTAGAATAGTCACTGAGTTCTAGTCATTATATCCATAAACCAGATTAATGTATACTGCAAATATGTTGATGTTATCAAACCGTTGCCAGTTAGGATGGATCCTGAAACCTGTGTGTGGCAAATTCGCCAAAAGACCGCCAGTTGACTGGAAAAATCTCTACATTGCCATTAAGCCACAAGTTAATTTGAAAGCTAAAGTTATGGCACAGATTTTTCTCATGGCTTGTAATTTGAATTTGATAAATCTTCCTTTCAAAAGGATCTCATCATAACTCATCTAAGAACTACTTCATTTCAGAGTATATTCACGTTAGAAGAGTCACTGAGTTCTAGTCATTATATCCATAAACCAGATTAATGTATACTGCAAATATGTTGATGTTATCAAACCGTTGCCAGTTAGGATGGATCCTGAAACCTGTGTGTGGCAAATTCGCCAAAAGACCGCCAGTTGACTGGAAAAATCTCTACATTGCCATTAAGCCACAAGTTAATTTGAAAGCTAAAGCTATGGCACAGATTTTTCTCAAGGATCTCATCATAACTCATCTAAGGATGTAAAGCGAATCCAAAAAAGAGAAGAGATGGGAAGGAGTTTGCAGGGTCAGCAGATCCACCTGTCTATGCTAGTGAAATGGTAAACCTGTGGATTAAATAAAAGAGGCAGGGCTTTAAATTTTCACCCCTGTCAATTGCGCGGCCAGGAAATATGATTCCGATGAAAAGAGTACTAAAATTCCAGATATGGATAAGAAAAATATTGGGCCGTAAAGAACGGAGGCAAACTTTCCAGGGAGATCTCTGACGACCTGATCTGCAGCGTAGGGGCCTCCGCTTCTATGATTATAGCCACTTATGGCTATAAACCTGGTGTTGGTGTGTTATCCATGATGCAGAGAATTTAATAATTTCAAAAAATCGAGAATTCGGTTATATGAGTGAATTTAGAAAAACAAAAATTTGAGAGTTGGGGCATCTAAAGGACTTTTATAATTCAAAAATTAAAATTTTTCACTGCAAATACAGGTTCTGATTGGGGAGGCAGGGCTGTTTCGGAATTTGGATTAGGTGGCTGTGTAAGTGAAGAAATCACCAGCAATGGTTTCTTCAATTTGTCCTCTGCGTTCTCACTTCACCGTAAACCGTTTTGGGAAATGATGTCCTGCTAAATTTCCCTGAATCCAGGTTCATCTTTATCGAGATTGATCTTACCTTTGACCTCCAAGCACTTAGTGAAAGCGTCCCGTTCCAAAAGCTCGAATACTTACTTACCAATGCAGATATTTTTTTACGGCACACTCGGAACTGGGGACGCGTAATAAAATGAACTTCTGTTACATATCATATCTGTCCCATTACGATACAGATCAGGTTTATTTGGGATTTGCAGAGAATTGAAATTTAAACAGCGGAACAAACCTGGTGTGTTAGTCCAGTGTGACCTGGGTGGCGAGCAGCAGAGCGGAGGAATTGCAGAGGGGGAAGCGCCTAGTCGAGGAGGAAGGTGAGTGAGCAGATCGCGATCTGGCAATTCCTCCATTTCGAATCGGTAAAGGCATTATTCTTCTGCCGCAGCGATCTGTCAGCGAAATTTCAGGATGCCAGCAATGATCTGATCAGCAAAATGGGCAATTCCTCCATTTCGAATCGGCAAAGGCATTATTCTTCTGCGGCGTCGATTTGTCAGCGAAATTTCAGGATGCCAGCAATGATCTGATCAGCGAAATTTCAGGATGCCAGCAATGATCCGATCTGCGTGGAAAAATCGGGGAGTGAATGCTGAGCGGAGGAAGGGTTGGCGGAGCTAGGGGAGCGTGGCGGAGGGCGGAGGGATTGCCGATCGCCGAAGCCGGACAATTTTCCGAGCGGCGATGGAAACCGGGCAATTCCTCCGCCTAGGTAGAATACTCCCTAAATTTGTTCTTGTTTTGGTTTTACCATTGTGAATTTTAAGGAGTTGTCTATAATGCGATTTTTTGGAAATTTTGGTGACGGAATCCGGCGGAGGAAATTGAGGTTAAACCTTGATTTGTTGCAAATTGAGGTTAAACCTTGATTTGTTGCAGTGAAAATGGTTTTTTAACTGCATATTTGGATTCAACACCGTGAAAAACCCCTGGGGCACTTTGATTGTGCAGAAACTAGCTATCAAATTTGCGATTCCAATAAATTGCTGCCAGATTTTGACCGGAAAAACCACCAGAAAAACTTCTAAAAAGTCTCATTATAAAGAACTGCGAATTTTAATACAGACACTTCGAGATTTAATACACCTCGATTTTGATCGGTCGGTTTTAATAAAAAATACTGATTTGGTTATTTACTTGCAATCTATGATATAACATCTCCCCATTGCAATCTATGATTTAACATCTCTCCAAACTGACATGGGTTGATTGGGTTGATGTACCTGTGCCTTGCAAACGTGTGCATATAGTCCTCATCATTACACAACTTTTACAAGTGTTGAACATACGATGATGTTTTTGAGTGATCCTTGTGATGGTTAAGTGTCATGGAGAGAGTTAGTCCAAGGGGTCTTGGCGATGGAAAGCAAAATCTTGACTTTCATTGTGAACAAAACTGAGAGAGTATCTTTATCAATCATTTGGAAAGCAAAATCTTGACTTTCATTGTGAACAAAACTGAGAGAGTATCTTTATCAATCATTTCGAGTTCACATTTTATTAAAAAGATTAAATTTGTATTAAAAGAATTTTTTTGATGTTTAATGTATTATAAAGTTAATGTTGGATGTAAGAATCTTAGAGGATAAAATCAAAACCTAATATAATACAATAAGTATTAATGATATGGTGATTAAATCATATTAGTATATAATATTTTAATTTTTTTTTGTAAAGTAAACAATTTGGCTAATTGTACTTATAAAGCATGTTTTAAATATTTATTAATTTATATAGTTTTTTTTTGTTTATTTATTTGCATGGTTTATTAAAATTTATTCTTAACTTGATAAAAATATAAATTACTTGGCATGTGGTTTGAGGTATTTTTTGATGAGGTTTATTGTAATGGTGAATCTGCCTTGTATAACCTTGAAGGTTTTCTTTGGTCAAAATTCTCAATTAGACTCACTTTTTGATATTGGGAACCTATGTAAATTATGGCTTGAAAACAATTATTAGTTTGGAATTTTAGTCTTTTTGATCTAGTTCATTGTTTAAGGTTTTCTTTAATGTGCAAAATGCATAATGATGCTGGATCTACTTTAGTTGAACCAAATAGATAAACATAACACTAAATATATAATCATTTTTATGATCACCAAGAAGGTATTGTGTAAGCAAGGACAAAAATATAAGCAAAAAGAAGTGTACTTGAAAAGTTGGAAAACAATAGCTGATTATAGTACTATGCTTGTGGCTATAAACCAACATTGTAAGAAACAAAGAAGAGCTAGATAGAAAAACCGAGAGTAGAGAGAGATTGCACACCAAACACAAAATCACACTAACTTTTATTGATCTCATAAATGTTACATATATAGTATATAGATCATTGACTTTGACAAATTTAGATTCTAAGAAAGTGGATTTGATTAGCTAAATATAGCTAACCTAGAAACTCATGATTACAACTCACTAGAACATAGAACACATGGAAGCATTACATCCAACATCCTCCTTTAATGTTTACATGAAAAATTACAATATTAAAGAAACACATACAAATATTTTGTCATATCTGTTTGATATGGTCTTCCTCAACACTTACATTCACCCTAGAATCTCATAGACAACACTCTTTCTTTACCAACACAACTTCGAGCTACCACTTGACCTTGATTCAAAATATAATTTCTTTTGACCATTGTTGATGAACTTGCAAAATTGACGCTTGACCTTTCGAAGGACAATTTCAATATTGAATCATTCTATGCAAAATTGACGCTTGACCTTTCGAAGGACAATTTCAATATTGAATCATTCTATGGAACTGTCGCCATTTGTTGAATACATGGCCTTTCACTATATTCACTAGTTATCTAGGATAGTAGTTTAGACATTAAATGTCTTCCATAGTCAATTATACAACTTGACTTTTCATAAATAAAAATTGTACTGATGCTTTCGGAGCACGACGAGTCACATCAGCTTGACCTGATTAAGATCAACTTGTAGCTAATGCTTATGGAGCACAACAGGTAACATTAGTCTGTTCAATAATTGGCTTGTTTTTTGTGGTTTTGCATCATATTCTATAAACTCACAAGTAAACACACAAACAATCACACAAAAAGCACTTTACATATTCTTTTTAGAGCAATTAGAGTTGATTTACAGTCCATAGTTTGCTGAACAATCAATTTTTTTTTTTTTTTTTTGAAATTCAGGACAAAGCCATAGCGCTTCGAACTCTGCTCATGATTCTTTCTCGATTCTTCCATGGGAGGGATCATTTATTCCACTATTCACTTCTTCTTCTTCTTCTTCTTCTTCTTTTTTTTTTTTTTTTTTTTTTTATTATAATTTATTTCACGTTGCAAATCTACTCTTGAATTTGAACAACTTCTTTCATTGTCAAATTGTTTACCATCAAAATGCAACACATGCAAATGGAGGTGGAGATTTTCATATCAATGACATTTAATATCAAGGGATCCACCAACTCAAAATCCATTTGGAAGCTACCCCTCCTCTGATTTGCATTCAGGGCCAAACATGAGTTGGCACGAAACAAATAATTTGTCATAGTTGATGCTGTGGACTAGTAGGTGATCTTCATGCAGATACCAAGATTGCTCTTGGTGATTAGGGATGCAGAATTCAAACAACAAACATCCAACACTTGCTTGCATAAACTTCCTTAGCTTGCAAAGAAAATTGGAGGACACGACCCCACTGATAATCGTAGGATCATCTCCACTCCACAATGTCTCATCATCTTGCAATTGAAACAAAATGCATTGGTCACGAAAGGTTTCAATCAGTTCAAGAACACAATGGCTCCACTTCTGGTTCATCTAGTGCTTGACAAATTTAGTGTCTGATGTCCAACGATTGAAGCTTGGTAAGATTGAAAATGGTGGCCTGGAACTGACTAGAGAAATGATTTGCTAAAATTGCATGATCTCAACCCCTCTCGTGAGAGAATCAAAGTTGAATTCAACTTTGATACCACGTTTGAAAAATAAAGGGAGCAGAGAGGGATTGCACCAAACACAAAACCACAATATCTTTTATTGATCTCACAAATGTTACATATATAGTATATAGATCACTGACTTCGACAAATCTAGATTCTAAGAAAGGGGATATGATTAGCTAAATATAGCTAACCTAGAAACTCATGATTACAACTCACATAACCTAGAACACATGGAAGCATTACTTCCAACATTAGATAATTATTTGTGTAAAAAAACTAATTGACATTGCCAAAAAACATCCTTAAATCAATTCCAAAACTCAACAAAATAATAGAAATTCTAACCATGAAGGTTTTAAAATTTAAACTTGTCTTCAAATAGCTTGGCCACTATTAGTTTTCCCTCATTAAAATTTTACAAATAAGTTTCCAAAAATTATAGATCCAATCTAAATCAAATTTAATATTTATTAAAATTTTGTTCTTCTAAGAAGCTTTCCCATCTTCTTTGATCTTTTTATTCAATGTAACTATTTGAAAATGTAAAATAACAATATATTTGAAACGACAAAAATACTTGTATTTAATAATTAAAAGCTGATCTCCTTTATGAGAACAAGGTCTAGGTTTTTGCTATGCTTTGCAAATTCTAGGGTTTCTTCTACATAGTTGTTTATGCTCAACTCCTCAAGAGGGGGCTTTGCCCCCTCCTTTAGCTAGATTGTTTTAGGAGTTTATAACGATTTTGGATATACTGGTATTCCCATTCAATCTCTTCATCTTTGACATCATTTTCATAGAGCAGGTGGGCAAAGTGGGCATTTTGGTTTTGCAACCAAACCTGCACTGGGAGCATCGTGGCAAGTTAGAAATCTAGGGTGTTGTTTGCCAAAAGCGGTGCAAGGTCCAAAATACAAGGTTAATTTTAGTATGATTAGAGAATATCTCCAATATATGCAGGATCATGCTTTGATTTGCAAATTCATTGGACTATGACCCTTTGAAAAATCATTGATTGGGTGGATTCAAAATAAATGGAACCTCTAGGGTCAAACAGAATGGAGTTAGGGGCAAAAGGATTCTTCATCGTCATCTTCTCCAGCTTGGAAGACAGATCAAAGATTTTTGAAGGAGGGTTGTATTTTTTAAGCAATGCAAGGCTCTTCATGTGATTTTGGAAGGAGCTGTATAATTAGAAGGAAGATTTCCTTTTTGCCCCGATGCAGGTTCATCTCTTTTCTCTTCCCAAGGAATATTGGGAGGAGGAAACCCTTGAAGGCATAGACAATGGCATTAGCAACGTTGTCAAAGTATTATAGGTTATTAAGAGAGGGAGGTACACATCATACACTTGGATCTATGTTTACATGAATATCACTTAGTTTCTTGCAACCTCCATAGATATTTATCATACAACAAAGCCCAATCACCTTCTTGAAACATTTTGTCTTTGATATTTTTGTCATGCTAAACCTTTCTTTGTACTTGAGTCACCTTTGTGTGTAGGAGGGCTTGCATCCCGAATTCATCTAACCCATTGAGCTAGAGAAACCTCTTTTGCTGTGCCCTTGTAACATCCAAATCCAACTGTGCTGCCATTCTTAAAGTGCTGTACTCAAACTCAATGGAAAGCATAGCCTTCTTCCCATAGACCAAATCATAAGGGGTGAAGCCATTGGTTGTCTTCCAAGTTGTATTATAGGCCCAAGTGGCCTCCACTAGGCTGTCAACCCAATATCAGGATAATGTTTGGAAGTAATCTTTAGATTATCCCCTTTCGATGTAGACATTATCATGAATATTGGCATGTTATTATGGATAGTCTGATGAATACCGAGAAATTGGTTGAAGACCACCCTTCTTAGAGAGAGCAAGATTATTTGGGAAAAGTCCCCCAAAGAAGACGAAATTTGAGTCTTTAGGGTACCTCAAATCCAGATCATATCTCTAGATCTGACAATAGGCTTGAGTTTATCTCCTCTCTGAAGGAGTCACTAAAGTAAGACAATATTCAATCAAGAATGTAATCAGCAAAAAGAAAACCCCATAACCCTTTATCGAATCTTTCAAAGCTAGTGCAAAAGTCTCTTGAAGAGCGCCAACAAAGTCCATCACCATAGGAAATGGTTAGCTACCTTATGAAAGAGGCTAAAGCAAAAGCCCTTCCAGAAGATATGGACGTAGATGGCCTATGATTGATTGCCATTGCATAAGAATGACATAGAAAAGATACGAAGGACATACTAGATCATTATGCTACGATTCTGTACAATGCTTATCTTCGAAATAAGGAAAGAAATTAACTGGGCTTCAGTTACTCACAGTCCAGTCTTGGAGTTCAAACGAAGGATTTCAAGGTGGAGGTAGGACAAAGAATTCAAAAAACGAGGCTGCAAGAGAAATAAGGCTTTGATCTAAGAAGATGGTGAAACATTAATCAACTTGGGGAAAATCACGCTAATGCTGGAGGCATTTCTCCTCTTGAAATATTGAATCTTCAAGGATTTTTATATATAGTCATGATTATTGTAGTTAGTTTCTGATTCTTTGTTAGTCTCAAGAATCTCCTGGATTTTAGTCCTCTATTAAAAATCCAAGCTATATGTACTTTTTTATGATTAATGAAAGGATCCATTTACTTTAAAAAATAAAAATGAAAAGTTTATTTACTTTTTCCCTTCTTTTAATGATTTTCAAAGATTATAATTTGGAACTTTTCACTTGTATTTTCTATTTTTTTATGAATCCACACGCAATTAAAGAATAGCTATTTTTATTCAATTTAATAGTCTTAATATTAAATTAATTTTATAAAAATAAGAAAATTAACCACTACAATTTTTTTTTTGACTTCACAAATAAATAATAATTATATTATTTCTTTATTTGAATTCATCACCTATTCATTGTCAATCTAAAGACCCATAACATCAAAATAAGGATTTTTTTTGTAAGCTAAGTTTGTATTTCCTCACAAATCCGAGTTTCTAGTACATAGTTCATACATCCACTATCAATATCCTTCGTTGCGAATGGTCTCAATTTGCTTAATGAGAAAATAGATATTTTGACCATCTGCCAATAGAGCAATTAGTCCAAATCTATAAAGAGAGTAACATTTGCAACATAACTAGTGTGCCTACAGTGTCATTGTACCAACAAAACTATCAACAATCATTCAACAAACTAGGAGTCTAAAGTAACATGTGCCTAGTCTCTTGTGTTGGAACTTGGAGGAGCTGATGTCGTGGCAATACACAGTATATGTCACTCAATTTGGGCCACGTGAGTGTCCATCTTTTCCGCATGCAACTGAAAATTTTGTTGTTTTCTCTTCACATCCTCAAGACTAACAAACACATTGTATCTATCAACGTGCTTTTCCATGAGAATTCTACTTATCAAACTTTTCATTTTATAGTAAAGGAATAAAGCTTGAAGGTACTGTTTCTTGTGTGGCCAGGGTCTGGAATCCACTACCCAATTCCTCCAAAAGCTTTGAGTTTGAAAAACCATGTCTATCTCTGGCTGCCTCAACCTCTAGGTGTTGTATACCACTTCAAGTTTCAGGTTGGATAGCCTAGTGAAAGGACTCAACAACCTCCTGGGCCTACTTATTGGCTCGATTACGAGAAGAGTAAGGGCCCCCTTTAGACCCATTTGTCTCTTGCTGTGAATAAACCCACAAACTAGAACAAATAAACAATAATGTGATTGAGACCAAACCCCAACAACCAAGAAACAATGTTGACATCCGTAACTGATCCTCGTATACCCACTGTCGACCTAGACAAACACCCTTGGACTAGCGTCTGACCAATTAACAATGCCCCAACCAAGGGTTGCTAACAGACTAATAGACTAATGACCAAGAGTACTACAACAACAAAATTAAAGTGAATGAAAGGCTTAAGAATTACCAATAGAGAGTCAAGCTCTAAGTGTTGTAGGTAGGAAGATAACACCTCGTTTGGAAGATCAGAGATGTTGACAGTGGAATGACTTTTGAGCTTAGCAAGTCGCTCCTAATCTAAACTCTTAGCTTGCTTCTCAATCTTCGAACTTATTCTCCAGAGCAAAAATTACTATAACCCCATTTAGGAGTTGGATTTTACTAATTTGGTTCCCCAAGTTTACACACAACCTTGACCCACTTCATGAGTTTCCAATCCAACTGCAAGCCACACCTCGTTCCTGCTTGGAAACCTTCGCAAGCACAGGCCAAGGCATTCTAATACTGGTAGCATCCCAATTCTTGTCTAAGCAACGACACTGACAGGAATGCTGCTCCCTTCTCTAGTCGCAAGTGACATGCATTCAATTGATCCGGGGTTGATAATACCACATGCAACTACATGCACGTGGGTGACCACGCCACCCCTTTCCTTCAATGCACTTCATGTTTCAAGCTGGTAGGCACAATTATCCACACTGTCATTTAGCTCATATTGCACCTCCATTGGGGGATCAAAATAAGGATTTTACCATAATATTATTTATTTATTTTATTTTTATAAGTTAAAAATGTTTTTTTAGTTTATATTAATATATAGATATATTACATCACTTTCTAGTTGATATCTATCACTAGGAAACTAACATCTCCATGGACATGATATTTGCTTGATTATTAGAGTCTGCTTTCCTTCTAACTAGATATGGATAAATGAAAAAGCCTAGAATTCATGTCCCAAGATAACTAGACATAATGACTAGTAAACTAAAATAGAGAGCATAAATCAAATAGTGGGGGAAGTATCTCTTGAACATCATTTCGTGAAGTTAGACTCAGTGTTTGTAACTTCTTTCTTTGCTCTCATCACATGCCTAGAACTAAAGGACCCCGCCTGTGGGGCAAACATTTCCCCTCATCCTTTGTTTTCACCCTCCCTTCATTCTATAAAAGACTACTATGGATAGAGAGATGGAATTATCTCGCAAGAGCTTCTCCTCAAGTTGTGACCAAGTAAAGCACAAACATTTCTACCCCCAAATTAAAACTCTGATTTGGACATGAAGACCTTGCTTACAAATAGAAAGACAAGACCTGGGCGAACCCCCCACTTCATAGTCCCAACATTAGTTAGTACCTTCTCCTATCCATAACCCCTGTGCCTCACCAAAAGATTCTTTCCAACCCCCAGAGACACAGGTAAAACCTCCTTCCCTCATTAACCTAACTAGACTCCTCTCAAACACAAACTCCATCTTCGATGGTCCTCCCACTAACATAAAGCTACCAACACTGAAAATTGTCACCACCAGAAAGCTACCAACAAAGAAAATCCCTCCCTACCCAGGAAGAAAAAAGACATAAAATCACATTCACCCATAGATATTGTTAGCATTGAGAAGCCATCACTGCTTTGGATGGAGTTGATGTTGACATAGATTGTCATTGATGTCAATATAGAAATATTCTAGGAGCCAGAGGAAAGCCAAGACAATCAAGCCATAAGAAGTGGAGGAATTCATCAAAACAGGAGTTAACATATCAGAGGAGCACAAACAACGCTATCGGAGCTACTGGAGGAGCCATATATATGTCATATATATGCCAAAGAAGAACATATCGGAGGAGCATATGAGGAAGAGTTAAAAGAGGCGAAGCAGTATATATATATATCTATGCAATATACACTATCAGAGGCGGAAAATATATATATATATATTTGGAATACACTATCGAAGGCGGATATATATATATATATATATATATATATATATATATATATATATATTGGAATACACTATCGAAGGCGGAATATATATATATATATATATGTCAGAGAAATCATATCAGGGGTTCTATTATGAGCCACTACTCGAAACCCCCCACTGCGATATACATGTGCGGACCGGACGACATATGTTTGGGTGCATAAATAGGTGAAGTCCGCTAAGTGTTTCGATGCATGCTTTTCAGTGTATTTAATATATTATGGCTCTATGCCTTGCCACATTAAAACAAACGAATTGCAATATATTTATATATATCATATAATTGCGATACATTGCGGACCCGTTGCAACATTATGAAATGCTCTATTGTTATATCGCATCCGCCTATCGAAACTCACATATTGCAATATACAAAGGGCTGTCACCCCTGAAAGTGTCGATTGCGATAAAGGATGCGGACCTGCTGCAACATTGCAATATGACTTAAGACTATGTCGCATTTGCCATATCGCAAGTGCTTAAGGCCTTACCGCATTGGAAGAGCCGATTGCGATATATGTTGCGGACCCAATCATCCTATTGTAGCACAACTTAATACTATATCACATCCAGCAGGGCCATCAACCATCGACGATGTTATGGGCTCAACTTATATAGGACTTCCAGAAGCTGTGACTATTGATTGCGATTACACAACGGACCTGAAGAAGTTATAGATGTGGGTGTAAGGCATTTGAAGTCCGACCTTAAGCATTCGGTCGGTTTTTCCATATATTCCTGTGTATTTCAAATAATTGTATTGCTTGGGGTTTTGAAGGCCCAAATGCATAAATAACAGTTTCGATAGTTTAGTGGGCCTGAACAATGACGATTGCAATTGCGATGGTGATGTGGCATGTGGGGTCCCCTGATTGGTATGATCTCTTCGTAAAACAATAAAGTCCAGTGTATGCATATTATTATTGAAAAAGGGGCTCTGTTATAGTTTTTAATATGCCACATTTTTTCTCTGTGTATTTCGGTCCTCTTTTGAATTTATGTGTCCCTGGAGTGTTCGTGAACTCGAAGAGACAGAGGAAGCCGAAAGCCAGGAAGCCGAAGGACAAGCCAACATAGAGGAAGCCAAAGCGACATGAAGAATCCGGAAGCCAAAGAGGCAAGCAAGCGCGGAGAAAGCTGAAGCGAGTGTTGAGGAAGCCGAAGAGCTAGCGGAAAGCGGAAACCAACAGTCAAAGGCATCAGGAATACATAAAATAGGATAAACAAGGAAAGGGTAGAGTGTGTGTGAATAATCAAAGTTAGAGGAAGCCAAAGTTCAGGCAGAGGTAGGAGAAGCAGGAGAACATAAGTGACGCATAAGCTTAGCAGGCTTGGGAGCAGAGAACTACAACAACATAGATTATAGCATTTTATATTAAAGGGTTGGAGCCCGTGGGGTTGGAGCCTCAGAGCTGAAAGGATTGGAGTCCTTGGGAGTTGGTGCTCCTAAATCCAGGACTGTTGCCTTGGCAAAACAAAGCTGGTGCTCTGGAGGTTGGAGCCTCATAAAAGTCCAAGTTGGTGCTTGGCAATTGATTGCAACCATTTATATATTGTATCTATTTCATTGCACAGATTATATTAATAAAAGAATTTATTCTAGCTATCTATTTCTTGTTCTATATATAAATGATTTTTTGGTGATAAAAAGAACAATTGAAAGAAATATTGATTCACCCCCCCAGTATTTCCAACAATTGGTATCAGAGCGTGCTTCTTCATATTAGCCTAACAGCTTGAAGAAGGATTCGTAGTCATGATGAGAAATCACGAAGCGTCAGGAAGACCTCCTTTGTTCGACGACACCAATTTTGGTTTCTGGAAAAAGAGAATGACCTACTAATTAATGTCCCTTGGACTTGAAGTCTGGCATTCAGTTCTAAATGAGTACCCAATTCCTTCCACTCTTCCAATAGATCAAGACGAGAGGAAAGCCTACGTTGCAAATGCAAAAGCCTTAAACTCCATCACCAGTGGAATCACTGATTCCAAATTTACAAAAGTCATGAATTGTAACTCTACCAGAGAAATGTGGGATAAGTTAATTGGCTTATACGATGGGGACTCAAAAGTCAAGAAGGCAAAGCTTCAAACTCGTAGAAGGCAATTTGAAAGTCTAAAAATGGATGATGATGAAGATATTGCATCATACTTTCTCCAAGTAGCTGAAGTGGTCAACACTTTTAAAGGATTGGACGAAAACATTGAAGAAAGTACCATTGTTCAAAAGGTCTTAAGATCTCTCCTAGACAGATTTGACTCCAAAATAAGCGCAATAGAAGAAATAAAGGATCTAGATACTCTCAAGATGGATGAACTCCATGGAATCCTCATTGCCTATGAGATGAGAAAAGGTGGCCCAAGCTCCGAAGATGCAGCATTCAAAGCTTCAAAATCAAAAAAGGGGAAAGAAAGGAATGTCAGTAGTGATGACTCCGATGTGGAATCTGAATTGGCGCAATTTGTACGAAAGCTGAAGAAAGGATCTAAGCTAAAAGGTAAGTACCCTCTTATCTGTTTCAAATGTGGAAAAATAGGTCATTATGCTGCAAAATGTCCTCATAAGCATGATAGTGATGATGAAGAAAATTCTAACAGAATGGTATACAAAAAGAAAGGGATCAATAAGAAGAACCTCTTCTCTAAGCAAGATGAGTCTGATGAAGATGAATTTATAGTCATCAGAAAGAAATCAGATGAAGAAAGTGACCATGCTGAAAGCTAAGAAACATTATTCATGGCATTCACAAATGATGATGACTTAGGGCTAGAAGGAAATGTAGATGAATTGTTAATAAGTGCCATTGAAAAAAATGAGAAATTACAGAATAAAATCATTTCTCTCAAGGTAGAAAACGAGGAAACAAAAAGAAGGGAAGGTCTCTTGGAAACAAAGCTAGAAGAAAAAGAAGAAACTTGCGAAGAATGTGAAGCCGAAATAGTATTTCTGAAGAAGGAATTGGAGCAAGTTAAAAAGGGTTGGAAAAGCTCTCAAATACTTGAGACTATCCCAAATAATCAAAAACCTCAACATGACAAATCTGGAATAGGTTTTAAAGGAGAATAATCAAGCAATAAGAATAGTGCGAAAAGCTATGCCGATGCACTTTCCAACAACCCAAAAGAAGAAATATTATTTCATCAAAGGCTCATCCCGATCCAAAGAATGAAGAGAGAATAACTCCAAAGAAGAATGTGGATTCAAATCATGGATATTACAACAAATACAAATCAATATTCCATCAAGTCCCATCTCAAATCCAAAGAATGAAGCGGGAGTAATTCCAAGGAAGAATGTTGATTCAAATCATGACTATTACAACACGTACAAAACTATCTTTTTTGGACATTGTTTCTATTGTAAAAATTTTGGTCATCAAGCTAGGCATTTCATGGCTTGCAAGAATGAAACACCAAAACTAAAGGATCAAATAAACAAACCATATGGCCCCAAAAGGCAAGGACATCAAGACCTACAATTCATTTGATCCCTTGACCAAATTTGATCTGATTTGCTCATTATGTAATAATAATGGACACTATGAACAAAATTGCCCACTCAAAAGAGGAAAATCAAGAAGTGAGAATCCCAACACGGATAAATGTGGCTTGGCTCTATATGCTCAAAATAATGAAAATCATTGGTTTGTGGATAGTGGGTGTTCCAGACACATCATAGGGGACAAAAGGAAGTTTGTTTCATTGAAAAAAAGGGAAGGAAATGTATCCTTTGGAAGTGGATATGCTAGAATTGCTGGAAAAGGAACAATTACTCTTATTAATGGAAAAGGAAAAACTCAAAATACTCTGCTAGTAAATGGGCTCAAACACAACCTCCTAAGTGTTAGCCAAATTTGCGATCAAGGACATAATGTTGTCTTTAGCACCAAAGACCGTGAAATAAGGAACTCTTCCTCAGGGGAACTTGTGATGAAAGGGGTTAGAACACCATACAACATCTGCATTCTGAACAAGATTCAAGAATATAAATGCTACTTAAGTCAAAGAAATGAGAGTTGGTTGTGTTACAAGCAAATTGGACATCCCAAAGTTATTCAAACCAAATCAAGGAATATGTGGTCCATGTCAACATGGAAAGCAAACTAGAACCAACCACAAGACCAAGGAGTTTTCTACATCAAAGCCTTTGGAGATAATCCATGCTGATTTATGTGGACCAACTAGAAATTCGACACTCCAAGGAGAAAGGTATTTTGTTTTATTTGTTGATGACTATACTAGAATGATGTGGATATATTTTATAAAATATAAATCTGAAGCATTTGAGTGTTTTAAGAATCTTAAAGCTCTTGTAGAAAATGAAAAGGACTCAAAGATTAAGTGCCTCATAATAGATAGAGGGGGAGAATTCACATCAAAAGAATTTAATGAATTCTGTATAATACATGGAATTGAAAGAGAATTCTCTGCTGCCAGAACACCCCAACAAAATGGGGTAGTTGAAAGAAGAAACTAAGCAATTCAAGAAATGACAAGAACAATGTTATTAGTAGCTGATTTGCAGCCAAAATTCTGGAGAGAAGCAGTCGGGACAACTGTCTATACCTTGAATTGAACTCAATTAAGACCAAATTATGAAAAAAATCCTTATGAATTATGGAAAGGAAGACCTGCTTCAGTAAATTACTTCAAGATTTTTGGAAGCAAGTGCTTCATAAAAATCAATGATGGCTCACCGAGAAAGTTTGATTCTCGGGTTGACGAAGGGATCTTCCTTGGATACTTTACCCGGAGCAAAGCCTACAAGTGCTAAAATAATCGACTAAGGAAAATAGTGGAAAACATGATGTAAAGGTTGATGAACACCTTCCAGAAAAAGAAATTGAAGAACACGAAGTTGATCCTCTCATTGAAGAAGAAGAACCTGAAAAAGAAGAAATGGATCAAGAAGAATCTGAGGAAAAAGAACCACCTCAAACCCCTTCAAAGATGAAGTTTCTCCAAAAATATCACCCAGAAGAGCAGATTATTGGCAATAGAGATGAAGGGATGCAAATCTGAAGAAGGATGATAAGTACACCAAAGAAGAACGATATTGCTCTTCTATCCATGATAGAACCAGAAACATTTACTCAAGCAAGTAAGGATCCTCATTGGGTAAAAGCCATGGAAGAAGAAATGTCCCAAATTGAGAAGAATGAGACATGGGAGCTGGTACCTCGAAGGACAAAAACATAATAGGAACCAAGTGGGTATTCAAAAACAAAATGAATGAAGATGGACAAATCATCAGAAACAAGGCAAGGCTTGTTTGTAAAGGCTATTCACAGATTGAAGGAATTGACTTTGAAGAAACATTTGCACCAGTAGCTCGTGTGGAAGCTATCAGGATGTTCTTGGCATTTGCTTGCTCAAAAGGATTCAAAATTTATCAAATGGACGTAAAATCAGCATTTCTGAATGGGTAACTCAAGGAAGAAGTCTACATGGAGCAACCAGAAGGGTTTGATCTAATATAAGGAAAAGACTTAGTTTGTAAGTTGAAAAAGGCATTATATGGGCTGAAACAAGCTCCTAGAGCTTGGTACACAAGATTGGATCACTATCTACAACAACAAGGCTTCAAGAAGGGGGTGGTAGGTAGTAATATCTACATAAAAACAGATGAGGGTAAGTTACTAGTCACACTTGTTTATGTTGATGATCTGATTTTTGCTAGCAATAATGATGAGATGAGCCATGAATTTTCACAAAACATGTCAAAAGGGTTTGAGATTTCGATGATAGGAGAGTTATCTCACTTCCTTGGACTACAAGTATCTCAAACCATAGCAAGGTTGTTTATATCTCAAGCCAAATATCTTAAATATAGGCTTAAAAGATATGGAATGGAAGACTGTGCACCCATGAACACACCTATGAGCACAAATTGCAAATTGAGCAAAAATGATGACTTCTCTCCGGTAGATGCAACTCATTACAGGGAAATAATTGGAGCCCTTATGTACTTAACTGCTACGAGACCTAATATTATGCAGGCAGTAGGAATGGTGGGAAGATTTGAATCAACTCCTAAACAATCCCATTTGTTAGCTGTAAAAAGAATTCTTAGATACCTAAAGGGAACTCCTGATTTCAGTCTTTGGTACCCTAAGAGCTCAACTCTTACTGTAACTGCATACACCGATGCTGATTGGGCCGGAAGTGTACTTGATCGAAAAAGTACTAGTGGAAATGCATTCTTCCTGGGAGGCTGTTTAGTATCTTGGCTCAACAAAAAAACTGACATCCATATCATTATCCACAGTCGAAGCCAAGTATATAGTTGCAGCAGACTGTTGTACTCAAATACTATGGATGAAGGAAGCTCTAAAAGATGTCAACATAGGTACATATCAACCAATTACCATCTATTGTGATAACACAAGTGCTGTCAGTCTCAACAAAAATCCAGTGATGCACTCAAAGACCAAACATATACCAATCAAGTATCACTTCCTTCGTGAACAAGTCGTTAAACAAAACATCATCTTGGAATATATCAATACTAAGGAGCAGATAGTTGATATTTTCACAAAACCTCTTCCTCGAGAAGCGTTTGAACATCTTTGTCAAAAGATGGGGGTTATCTCTTTAGCATCACTTAAGTTCATTCATAAAGATGTTGCAGGATAGGGGGAGCAGTTCGACAGGGGGAGTCCGTATGCATTCCTTTTCCATTGATGTGAAAGGGGGAGAGAAGAAGAATATTGCCATCAATAACAAAGGGGGAGATTGTTGACATAGATTGTCATTGATGTCAATATGGCAATATTCTAGGAGCCAGAGGAAAGCCAAGACAGTCAAGCCATTGGAGGCGGAGGAATTCATCAAAAGAGGAGTTAACATATCAGAGGAGCATAAACATTGCTATCGGAGCTACAGGAGGAGCCATATATATGTCTTATATATGCCAAAGAAGAACATATCGGAGGAGCATATGCGAAAGAGTTAAAGGAGGCGAAAGAGTTAAAAGAGGATGAGCAGTATATAATATATATATATGCAATATACACTATCGGAGGCGGAAAACATACACACACACACACACACACACAAGATCTATATATATATATATCAGAGAAATCATATCGGGTTCTATTATGAGCCACTACCTGAAACCCCCAACTGCAATATACATGTGCGGACTCGATGACATATATGTCCGGGGTGCATAAACAGGTGAAGTCCGCTAAGTGTTTCAATGCATGCTTTTAAGTGTATTTAATATATTCTGGCTCTATGCCTTGTCACATTAAAACAAGCGAATTGCAATATATTTATATATATCATATAATTGCGATACGTTGCAGACCTGTTTCAACGTTATGAAATGCTCTATTGTTATATCGCATCCCCCTATCGGAACTCACATATTGTAATATACAAAGGGCTGTCACCCTTGAAAGCGTCGATTGCGATAAAGAATGTGGCCCCGCTGCAACATTGCAATATAACTTAAGACTATGTCGCATCCGCCATATCGTAAGTGCTTAAGGCCTTGCCACATTGGAAGCACCGATTGCGATATATGTTGCGGACCTGATCGTCCTATTGTAGCACAACTTAATACTATATCGCGTCTAGCAAGGCCATCGACCATCAAAGATGTTATGGGCTTAACTTATATAGGACTTCCAGAAGCTGTGACTGCCAATTGTGATTACACAGTGGACCCGATGAAGTTATAGATGCAAGCATAAGGCATTTGAAGTCTGGCCTTAAGCATTCGGTCGGTTTTCCCATATATTCCTGTGTATTTCAAATAATTGTATTGCCTGGGGTTTTGAAGGCCAAAATGCATAAATAACGGTTCCGATAGTTTAGTGGGCCTGAACGATGGCGATTGCGATTGCGATGGTGACGTGGCATGTGGGGTCTCCTGATTTGTATAGTCTCTCCGTAAAACAAAAGTCCTGTGTATGCATATTATTATTGAAAAAGGGGCTTTGTTACAATTTTTAATATGCAACATTTTTTCTCTGTGTATTTCGGCCCTCTCTTTTGAATTTACGTGTCCCTGGAGTGTTGGTGAACTCGAAGAGACAGAGGAAGCCGAAAGTTGGGAAGCCGAAGGACAAGCCAACGCAGAGGAAGCCAAAGCGACATAAAGAATCATGAAGCTGAAGAGGCAAGCAAGCACAGAGGAAGCTGAAGCGAGCGTTGAGGAAGCTAAAGAGCCAACAGAAAGCGGAAACCAACAGTTAGAGGCATTAGGAATACATAAAACAGGAAAAACAAGGAAAGGGTAGAGCGTGTGTGAATAATCAGAGTTAGAGGACGCTGAAGTTCAGGCAGGGGCAGGAGAAGCAGGAGAACAAAAGTGAAGCATAAGCTCAGCAGGCTTGGGAGCATAGAACTACAACAACACAGATTATAACAGTTTACAATAAAGGGTTGGAGCCTCAGAACTGAAAGGATTGGAGTCCTTGGGAGTTGGATCTCCTAAGTCCAGTACTGTTGCCTTGGCAAAACATAGTTGGTGCTCTGGAGGTTGGAGCCTCACAAAAGTCGAAGTTGGTGCTTGGCAACTGATTGCAACCATTTATATATTGTATCTATTTCATTGCACATATTATATTAAATAAAGCATTTATTCCAGTTATCAATTTTTGTGTTCCATATATAAATGTTTTTTTGGTGATAAAAGGAACAATTGAAAAGAAATACTGATTCACCACCCCCCCCCCCCCCCCCCCTTTAGTATTTCCAATAGTTGAACTATAAAGGAAACTATAATGACCTTACAAAGCTCAACATAGAGAATCACTTGCCCAATTACAAGCTCAAGGACGACAATGGAGTCACCATTGCCTCCTCAAGAGCTTAGAGAGTATTTTCTCAGCCCCTTCCCTTGTGCTAAGTAAATTTCATCTTCGTTAGTGTCCATCATCCCAACACTCCCTAGAGCATTATGGTGATGCATTGGCCCTTTGCTATCCCTGTTCAACATCTAGTTTTTTGAACAATTGTACATTCTTTAGGACCCTCTCTACACTCAATATTGATTAATGTAAGCCATTGCAACCATCTTCATTTGTTGCAAATCTTCCTAGGTGTCAAATCCCCTAGCCATATTCACTGCAACATTAAAACTATATCCTTCACTTTGCACCCCCTATAATTTGAGTGACACTTTCCATTTTGCATAGTGTTATGGAGGATTTCAAGATGTTGACACACAATCTTCCCCATCCCATGATCAAATATCATATCTAGTCCACCACTTCTTTAGTATACTATTACTTCTCTTTATAATGAAAACATTTTTTCTAATTAAATTTAATAATATTTTAAATTTTAAATTAATAATATAAAAATAAAAATTCATCACATTATTACTTATGTATTCTAATTTACTAATAAATAAAAATTCTATTATTACCTTTGTATTTTTTTTTCTCAATCAATCTACTCCTATTATTTATACACAAAGTTATAGCAAGGCAGCTGCCTTGAAAAGTCTTGCCATGAAGTTGGCATTTTACAAAATATGCTTGACCTTAATACACAAAAAACCTATAGCAGTATTTTTGACTCCCATGAAACTCAAAATTGAACCACTGCTATCCATCGTTAAACATAAAAGAAACATTAACTGACAGAGACTTGAAACAAACATTAGCATCGAGACTCAAAAAAGGAGGTGAGCTCCTACTTTAAAAACTGCAAAGAACGGAGGCACGGGCTGGATCAGTCGTCCTCTGAGGTATAGGGCTCCTCAACGACCCTACACCCGAATCAAAGTGAGTCCTCAGAGTCGGATTGATGAACTTCTGAGCCTGTAAGCTTTCCTCCTGCTGGCTCGCTTGGACCTGTGTTGGCATCTGAATTCACCACAGAAAGGCCTCCCCTGACCTGGCGCTGGTTATCAATCGGAGTTTCCATCCTCTGTTTTGCAAGAACCCCATGATGGGCGGTTCCCGAACCCCAGACACTCTCACATTTTTCAATTGTAACTGAAACTATGAAGGATGAGTTGGCAAAAGAACACGGGATGTGGTAACAGACAGTGGGATGAGCATTATGCTCACATTCATCATGCCTGACTCGCCTTCGACCCCTGCCCCTGCCACTTCTGGTGGATGGAGGAATGCTACGACCAGAATCCATAACTTCCGAGGAAGGGTCCGAGATGGGGGAGGACCGCTGATGAGTGGCGCGACCGCGAGAGCCGCCTCGCCTACTCCCCATTCTGGGCCTTTCACGCGGCATGATAACTTGCAGAGGCTTGTCCGAGGAGCGGATACACAAAGAGGAGTGACAAAGAAACCTGTGCCCAGAGTGAAGTAGAAACGGAGTCCCGACGAGTCCGCGCGTATTAGGAACCAGAGCCAGGCGAATGGAGATTGCTCTAGAGCGAGAGAGGGAATGACTAGCAGAGGCTCACTAACAGAGTGGCTCGAGGAAACATGCGGAGCAGCAACCCATAAGGCCACAGAGATCTGCGTTGAAGCCGCAGGAATGACAAACATATTGATAGCCACAACGCAGATAACCAAGGGACTGTAGGACGAAGTTAATGCTGCCATAAATAAACTTGTGCGAGACCATCTCGCCAGCCCAAAGCTGTAACCCGTGGCGCACTTGGGCTGACACCTGCCCATTCGAAGCGCCTTCAACGTACCTTGTGACCTGTCAAACACCCGCATCCGGGAATTATTACCTTTGTATTTGAATTCATTAATAAATAACAATTATATTTATGACAAGAACAAAAAAAAATTCATTAGTAAATGATAATTTTACTTGATGGACTTCTACAATGTTCTCCTAAATGCCTTACTTTAATACCAATTTGGGACCATATCGCTTACCAACACTCAACAAAATATATGCTTTTTAGGCTTTATGCATTCCCTTCTATCGAGAAGTGAGAAAACTATTTACAATTATTTACAATGATCAAAATTAATTACAAGAAAAACTGTACAAATAATTGTAGTTAAAAGTCTAAACTAATTTATATTTAAACAAAAAAAACCTAAAACAAAACAAAATTAATCTACAACAATACTAATTAAAACAACAATTTTTTATATTAAAACTAATTAACAACAAGAAAATAATGACAAAAGAAAATTAACTACTAACAAATCAATTAATCTATTTTATTGAAAGTGAATAAATCTAAAATATTGCAACACAAGTATTAAATCTGCTGAAAATAAAATATGGAAAACACAAACATATACACAAAAATAATTTCTGCAAGTAGATGAAATATATCCAAAAATATCTAAAATATAAATTGAGTAAATATGTGCTTTAAAATAAATTAAAAAACCAAAAAAATATAGAAATGTATACCAAGCAAAAAAAATACCCACCACCATTGATAGAGTAGACCTTGCTCTACAGTTTGCTGATTGTTTACACATTCTCAAGAACTGAAACATGTAATTTCTATTAACAATAAATAGCAACACAATCCAAAAATAATGGAATCCTTTGAGTTTAATTTTCGAAGTTTTTTATACGGAAATTGACACGATTGCTTGTTACTTTGTAGCTGTTTTTGCTAGGATTAAAGGAGCTAACCACTCTAAACAATTAAGCGTCACAAAACAACGACCTTAATTGGGTTGAATCAAAATAAGAAGTCTGATTCGTCAAATAAAAAGTAACTAAGAGTTAGAAAAGTAAATAATTACAATAGGAAATAGAGAAAAGTTACAACAACAACGGTTTCCTTTGTTGAAAATATATCTGGTTGCAGAATCTCTGTAGTACCATGTATCATATAGGAAACTCTTATTTCTAACTCTATAGAAAAGTAAATGCGCTCTGACATGCGAGGCAAATAGTGCTGGCTCTTTCTCCACGCTGCTATCTCGATTCACTTGCTGTCACTCAGAGGGCTCCAAGCTACTATCTCGATTCACATGCTGTCACTTAGAGAGCGCTATTTATGCTGTCACTTAGAGAGCGCTATTTACCTCGCATGTCAGAGCCCATTTACTTTTCTATAGAGTTAGAAATAGCAGTTTCCTATAAATAGTACACAATTTATAGAGATTTATTGTTGACGAAAAAATTTCAACAATTTATCTCACTATTAACTTTAAAAGGTGCCCTTTTTCAACATTCACTATATTCACTTGTAAAATTGTTAATTTATTATAAAAAAATGCTCTTTACCACTTGATCCAATCACTATTTTTTTTAATGATGAGTCAATGAGGTAAAAATAGAGAAAACATGTGATTTTTATAAGAAAAATGATGGTAAAATGAGTGATTAAAAGTGACCAATTGAATTTTTATAATGAAAATTAAAAAATAAAATTCTATTTACAATAAATTCATTGTAGATAATGAAATTAATTGAATTTATTTTCATGATAATTCTATTCAAATATGAATGAAAGAAAATAAATAATTATTTCATTTACAATAAATTATGATTTTAGAATAATAATTATTTTATTTATAATTAAATTATAAAATTTATTTTCATGGATAATTCTATTCAAATATGAATGAAAGAAATAAAATAATTATTTCATTTATAATAAATTATTATGATTTTTAGAATAAATAATTATTTTATTTATAATAAATTAAATTTTAGATTGGGTTTGGACTGTGTTAGGGTTAAGAGTTCATTTTTTAAAGTAAAGAAACACTACTCAAAATCTAGACACGATTTGACAATATTGAAAGCTTATCTCTTTATGATTACTAATTGGGTAATTTTACTTGGTATGACTTTTTTTATAATAATAATAATATCCATTTTTAAGGTCACAGCGAAGCCAGACACCAAATTGGTGTATCAGATCCCTTTGTTTGTGGGACAAGGGACCCACTTCCCCGCAGCAATTTGACTCTACCCCACTCTAGTTTTGAACCTGTAACCTCTTAAGAAAACACAAACTATTAGGTCCACTCAACCTGTACAATGCTGAATCAACTTACATTCATGAATAACATCAAACGATCACTATTCCCACCAAATTATGATAATTTTTTCACACTAAAACAAAATTATAAACTATAAAGTTCAGTTTCATCTTCTTATTGATCCAAATCTCAAAAATGAGAATATAAACCACTTATAAGACATAAAACTGTCACACCTGAACTTGAGAAACCAGACATATCTGAGACATATTGATTGAAGTTTAGACCCCAGAGATATTGGAGACATATAGATTGAAGTTTAGGACGTTATAAATGAAGATTTTCAAGACACCAATGCCTAAGTCTACCAACTGGTGATTTTCTCTCTGCGTACAGAACCTGTGTCATATTGCGAACAATCTGGTCAGCCCGTGCATTCTTCTATCTTGTGCGATATGGTGATGCCAGTATTTCAAAGGAAGAGAGTATCATTGACGATACTGACTCATTGAAGTAATATCTCTTTTGATGTGAAGAATATCTTCCGGTTTCCGAGTTCTTTCATTGTAATTTCCAATGGTTGGGCGCCTGAGTGATTGCTCGGAGCCGTCTTTTCCTCGTTTACCCATGTCCAGGTCTTCTCTGCCTAAATCTAATTCTAGCTTTGGAATCAATCTCGAATTTCCAGTTTGGATTTGTATACCCGCTACAGAGATTCTGGCCATAATTATCATAGTCAACATCCCCATTTATCGATTATGAAACCTATGATCCTGGGCCAACGGTAGATCCAGAGTTTCAAAGTTTCATAATGTCATTTAAAGCCTATTTTTACATTACTTCTGATCCTGCAATGGTAGAATATGGTAAGATCTGAGCTTAATTTGATTGCAGATTTTCAAATATTTAGGAAAATTTGATAAATAATAAAAGATTTCATTCATATTCATCAAATTTCCAGAGTAGTTTAAGTTTAATCAGTCAATGAAACAGAGGATCACCGGTACCTCAGGTTTGGTTCCCTCAGGCAGAGTCAAGTTCGCTAATTTAGTCTTGAAGCTAACCTCGAGACTTTGATATCCATCTTGTTTAACGCCCATAACACGCTGGAGCTTCCAGCTTTTTATTTTCTGCGATTTCTTCACAATATTACCAAACTATCGAGTATATAAAACGGCTATATCAGTTTCAAGATTTGGGAGCCTACTCATATAATTCAGTTATGAAAATTTGCACCTCCAACAGAACTTGCAATAATTTCTTTTGAACCAAAAAACGAAGCTCTGGCAGAGGCAGCAGAATTAATATCAAAAGAATTTCAGATAAATAAAAATACAGTAATAATAAATCCGAACACGGACTTGGGGTTATTCTGGCCTTCTAGGTGGGAGTTCGTGAATCGAAAAAGAGCCCATTGCTTGAATCGGGCCTTATCAGTCTCTGCCGAACGCCTGGATTATAGAAATGAGTTCGCCATTGACCCGCGATTAATTGCATGTTCCATTTAAAAAATTTCGAAATCTGAATAATAATTTTATTGAGATGAAAATAAATAAACAAATATTTGCACAGTTTTTTCATATTGTTAAAGATTTTTCGGCAAACGATTCTATAATGCGGAAGAAACACTTAAAACAATCGAAAAATTTGTACATTGAAGAAATTATACTTCTGGCTATGGATGCTACTCACACTCTGATACCAGATTTTGCTGCGCTTGGAGCAGATGCGGAAAAAACACTTAAAACAATCGAAAAATTTGTATACTCAAAAAATGGCCATTGATGCTACTCACACTCTGATACCAGATTTTGCAAACACTTAAAACAATCGAAAAACTTATATACACAAAAAAATCATACCTCTAGCCATTGATGCTACTCACACTCTGATACCAGATTTTACAGCGCTTGAGGCAGTCCACTTCTGGTTTGTTTTATGTTGATTTGCCAATTCAGCTCCGGATTCCCCCGAGCTTATGTTAGTGAAATGGCTGCGAAGTTTTGAAGATATCAAGGCCGTTGCGAATATCGAACCAGAGACCTCTGCAAGCGAGCGAGCATTCTGCACTTCCACTTCCGCTCTTCCAGTGTGTAAAGTATCAACAGTGGATTTTGAATAGAGACGTCTTCCGTTAGGCCAAAATAACAGAGAATTAAAGTCAAACAAAAGAACTGACGGATAGCCCAAGTAAAGAGCAGTCAACGAAGACACAAGCAGAGAGTTCAATGTTAAAATATTATTTTAACTAAGGACAAAAGCTGACTCGCTGGAGGAAACGAGAGTCTAAACATCCAATTTCATTGGGAGACCAAAGATGTGTGATAGTTTTGCAAACTCTACTTAAAAATTCACCCAAAATGTTTCATGCGTGTGGCTTTCAAGCTCTGCTCACTCTAATTTGATGGTGTAACGCTGAAGGGAATTGAGTTGTAAGCTTGGGGACCAAACAAA